>MVGT01000727.1:577073-623626 GCA_002174775.1 Macleaya cordata
TCGATTATACTGCACTACCCTAGTCGTTGGATCATGCAGGGGTATTTTCGGTAGAATTATAGGTACCCACATAAGTGAGTCACGTGTATTACACGTGAGGGGTAATAATGTCAAAATGCCACACGTGCTTGACACATGCGCTCTACTTAACTGATTCTTGACAGAAAAGGGATCAACGTCCAATTTCTGTGTAAAAAGGGACTAACCCCTAATTGAAACATTGAAAGGGGACTAAAGTCAAAAATTCCCATAATTTTATGTTCAAGTGGCTTTATTCATATAATCCACCTACTAGTTTAAAATAATGTAATGTGACCAGCTGGTGTAGACGTATTTAACTGATTGGAATTAATTAATTAGAGGGTGAGGATCCAGGATTTTTACAAAAGATTTTGAGAAAAGATCTTGACAAAGGATCTGGATGCCAAGTCTCGACAAAGGATTTTGACAAACACACCGGGTTTTTGGCAAAAAATTTTAACAAAATTGATTGATGTTTTATTACAATATGAAAAGCCATGCGTACAACAACTGTAAATTAAATTTTGTGCGTACAACTATAAATTGTGCAGCCTGCATGAAGATCGATAGGGACCATTGATATGATTTTGTCGGTCGGGTAAATTTTTTTGGTTTTTTGTCCCAATAGAACCGTCGATAGTAGTGAATTGATGCCCCGCGAATTCATTGACATGCCTTCTACTTTTTAAACGGCTCAAACAAAGCCGGCTTGTATGCTAAAAGAAAAAAATCTAATATTTCATTTAGGTGCCCAATCGTTGCAACATAGAGATTTTTAGTAAGATTGGTCTTCACACCGTGTAAAACATTGTCATAAAAAATCACATTAATATAAAGAGGTGAATCCTAAATAATCCGAGCGCGAAGCAGCCGATTCAAAAGTATTTCTAGTTCAAAAATGTCTTCAGTGTCAGAATAGGGGCGTGAAATTCCAGAGCGGAAGTGTCAACCTATACCAAGGTTCTGATTACAGAGGGTGGATCCATTGCCCAATAAAGAGGGTGGATCCATTGCCCAATAAAAAAAAGCGCAATCATTGGCCAATAAATTGTGGGACCAGCATGGAAATAATTCAAACAGTTGATTTATTGTAAGGATATTCTTGGTCATCCTAACCTAAAACATGTTCTAAAGTTTTAACCCCATCATCAGTTCACTAGATATTAATGGTTTTTAAAGCATTTGTTTCCTGTTGATTGAAACAGAGAGAGTTATAAAAACTTTTATAATAGGCTAATTTTAAGTAAGATGATCTACATGGTAAAGAAAACCTCCTCTATGAAAATTAACTCTTAGATCATCTCTATATAGACCCTACAAATATATTCGACAACATATCTGCCTAGTAAAACCGTCAAGCTTTATCTTTGCTGCCCTAATCTTATTCTTGATATTATTACTCCGTATCTCATAAGAAAAATTTAGAGAGTGAGAGCTTGAAAGCTTAGAGCTGGACTTTATTTTGAGCAGGTTTTATAGAGTAAGTCAAAATTTATAAATGAACTACCAACATCAGCAAACTCTAAAGTGTAAACCATTTGGATCCATTGTAATATTATTCAAAGTTCACCATACTTTGTCAAAATCTGATTTCCTAGGATCCCCTAATCAAAATACTAATAGTCTGTTTGGACAAGGGATTTGGGGGAGGAATTTTGTGGGGACCAGGGATTTGGTGGAAAAATCATGTTATATTTTTCTTCAAAATCCCTGGTCCCCACAAAATCCCTCCCTAAAATCCCCTGTCCAAACAGACGATAAATGAAAGAGGAATGCTGGCGACAGTCACATTTCCATGTGCCACATACACCTAAGGGTTGGGGCGAAAATGACAAGATAACCACTCCTTCCCTTGGTGTAGTAGGTAGCACGAAAAGGAGGCTATGGATAGACTGCACACTCGCAACAATCACAAGCATATTTCCGAAAGTCAAAAAAGCTAATCAAACAAAACACAGCTTAGTATCTAGGCTAATTAGATATAATCAAACTAATTCAGATAGGCTGCTTACCCATGCAAAGTTTTTTCCATAACTTATATAAACCTCTCATTTTCAACAGTTTTGGGTCTCGTCACTGTTATACCTAGAACGTTTACTTGTTAAAAAAAAAAAAACAGTAATGTCATGTCATGCAGACTTGTAAAATTGATGGGCAATAATAGAATGCTAATAAATCAAAAATTGATTAAACAAAAGAAAGCTTTGTTTTGTACAAGTCTACAAGCATATATAGATAATCTCAGAAATAAAATTATTGACATGGTTAATCAAACTAGGGTTGTTAGACTGAAAGGCTAGCAATATTGTTCAACATAATTTTCCCTAGTCCCCTTGGGTACAGCAGATAACTTGATTGTGAAAAACAAACAAACAAATAAACAAAACAAAGACATCGTTGGTGCTATCTATCACACCCCCTGTAAAATTTCTTTACACCCATTTTAACAAAATAAAAAACAACACATAACAACATCATTACCTTTTACTGCGACACAGACCAACCTGCTCTCTGATTATACCGTGTCCATCAAAAGGGCACTAGAATACTTTTGGAGAGATCTTCAAAGACTCTGGGATGCGTTGCTTGAAATCGCAAGCATCAACACGTAGTCACAAGACACTAATGGCACAATATTAATTTTGGTATTGCTTATTCGACCGGTGCCTAGTTTCTTTGTAGGGTTTAAAGATATAATCTAGCTAATGGCACAATATTAATTTTGGTATCAGTAATCAGATGTCAACTCTTCGACTCAGTGAGTCGTTGAGTACCAGATATTTTATAAATTTGGTGTCTGATTTCTCTCTACTATTCTAATGCGCTTTTTATCAGCTCAAAATTAGCTGATTAAAGCCGTTATAAAAAGCTTGCGTGCCTTTTTTGGATATATTCCAAAACACTTCATTTCCTTAGGTTTTCTATTCTACTCCACCTTCTTACACTTTGCTTACATATGCATGTGGGGTGCTTTGTGCAGAGATGATGCAGGGGTTGATTTTTAGGAGGATGATTGCCTCATGTCGATCAAATTCAAACCTTGGATCATCTTCACATGCGCCCAATAGGCCAGAGTAAATGAGGCGTAAAAATAAGTAAGGTGATAATGAAAAAAACGTGGGGTGTTACTAGTGTTTCTTCTAAAAAACACATAAGCGCCCATACCTAAAGAAAATTACAACAATGTCCTTCTAATGCGTGCGCTTATTTATCAAACCTAGCATAACGAACATACCAAGTATACGAAACACGTGAGAATGTAGTCCCTACAATTCAGAATCCATTTTCCTCAATAGGTGACTGCATGAGTCTCATCAATTTTAGATATCAAGAGGGCAAAGATGAGGAATAATCAAATCCCACCCCTTCTCGAGTCTGAACCAACTTTCTCCTACTCTTTTCTGATTACTACCTTCACTATACCTTCTTCATTGGTGGTCAACATGTGCATTCTTCATGTTTTGTGTAAATGTGGTGTTTATAACGTAAATATTAGATTTTCTTTTGTGATCAGTTAAAAACAGGGGATATTCTGCGGGGGAGGATTGAAATGTGGAAGACAAGGTCCTAGGTAAAATGTCATAAAATCCATTGTAAAAGAAAGGGCCTCCGGGAGAGGTAACTAAAAGACTACTTTATCTTTAACATTTTAATGAACAAGTATGAGTTTTGAGGGATAAAATTTGTACAATGAAACACTTGTTTGAAGGTTTGTTCTTAACATATAGTACAGATATTCCGTCAAAAAAATATATATAGTATAGATATTCTTAAATTCTAAGGGTATGGGATAATGCATTAAATTTTCTAGTGCATAAATGATTATGTACCATAAATCCTGACGATACATTATTCTTTTCCGATAGGAATTCTAGTCATAGCGGGTGACAATTTCCATCATTCTATTCATACAGGTGCAAAGGACATCTATACCCAATATACAAACTACCATACTGGGAACTAACAAGATTGGGGGTGTCATCCCATTTTTTGGCAAATTCTGAAGTTTTTTGGGGAGCCAAAATACTAAGCAAAGATGCACGGGGAGTGTGAAAGGTTCATCAACAGGATTGCTTCAAAAGGTGAAACAAGGGTGCAAAGACAATAGAATTTAGTGACTTATTCCTGTTATGGAGGACATCAAGTGAGGCTTGGGAAACTTATTGAGCCAACATGATATATGGACAATGATACACCAAGAATACTGAAGCCCTCAATAGTATTTAGCAGTAGTATTGCACAGGTGTGTCTATTTAGGTGTATGTAAGTGTGTCTATATTCCCAACGATATTTAAATTTGGGGGTACATTATCTGCTCTAAGAACACATCTAATACAAGTCTGCAAGATCTTTTCCTCAATGCAATTACATTCTGGGTTGTTGAGTTACATGTTTCACAACTGCATGGGCAGATTGATGAGCAAAGATTTTTTGCCTCAGCTGTACATAAGGGTATCCAATAAATGACAGAAAGTGAGCAGGTTTTGAGAAGGAAAGGATTTCATACCAAACTTGGTTGTTCTCATCCAATTCGATTGAGAAGCGTTCTTCCCCAGACTACATTCAACAAATTCACAAACACAAGAGTAACATCAGTAAGGGTTCATCCATTTTGCAAATACATGCTGAGAAAGTACAAGAACAAAAGAAAGAAAAGATAGACTTCATGCATGTGACATATTTGGTGACTAAACCAGAAGGTCCATTACTATTTAGCTTCTGCAAGGTTGCTATCTAGCACAATTTCATGACAAACTATAAACAAGAATTGGGGTGGGCTGGGATGCGATAGGGTTCATGATTTATTTATTTTTTACTTATTTATGTTTTTTTTAATAGAAAATGTAAAAAAAGTCCCTGTAAAAAAAGTCATTATGATTTTAGTCCTTGTTTTATAAATTTAGTCCCTACTTTTATGACTTTTATGTCCAAAAGTAGGGACTAAATTTATAAAACAAGGACTAAAATCATAATGACTTTTTTTACAGGGACTTTTTTTCCAAAACCCCTTTTTTTAATTATGACTATACTTAGTGCATTCAAATAAACGTCCATTTGACTCATGGCTTTCCAACCATATAAAAGCCAAGTTGATGAGAGTTCCTAGAAGCCCAAGCTACTAATTCAATTTTATCTATATATTATTTACATGAAAAACATAATAACAAATCAAGTTCCATTGCTTTCTTAGTTCACAAGAATAGAATTGAAATACTCAAATAAATAATATGATTCAAATGAAATTGAAATGCTCAAACAACATTCAGCAAGAAGTTATGTTGCACAACTATTTGCACACTAGCAACAACTGATCTGCTATTGTTTCAAACAAGAACGATAATGGGAATAATGATAACCTGTCCTCTTGTCCAATATATGTCTATCAAACAATATTCATATCCAAGCTAATATTTAAGCCAATAGTTGTCCTTACCTATTTCGCAAGTCGTTTGGAGTTCCTTTTTTCCTTCAAAGAAGGTTTTGATTTTTCTAAATAATCTTGTAGCTTACCATGGATACATAAAGTTATATGATAGATTTAAAAACAAAGTAGTCTCTCACTATTATTAGAGAAAGAAGAGAAGAGAGAAACATCGAGTTACATTTTCTTTCCTCTGAAAAACCAATTTGTTCTCTCTAAGGAAACATCTTTCCTTATGATTATTTTATAGTGGACGGCAAGTGCATTATGCAAATTGTATTTAAGAGGATGAATACATGGAAAGCAAATCATGTTTACAATTTTTTTCTTGTGATCAATTAGTTAAGACTTAAGATTGGAACCTGAATTGTGGGGGAGCCCGGGGAGGAGAGAAATGTGGAGCAGACGGTGTTCTGTCAAATGTCATATAAGCCTCTCCTCTTAGAGGGGTAACCAAGAGATTAATTTTGAGGTGGAAATTCATGTAAGGCCTCATTTCGAGGTGTTGGCTTAATATATACTACAGATTCAAGATAAAAATCATTATACTTTTTATAGTTTACATGATTATTAGCTAATAATTTTAGATCGAACTACCTTGAGCTGAGCAGAAATGACAGGACAATGAAGGCTCCTATGTTTAGTTCTTCATAAGTTTCATTCCTTGATTGGCATGAAAAACCCTAGAATGATCTCTAACAACTAAAAGATAAAAAAAAAATTGGGAAAATTTGCTGCTGAGTTTAGAAAGACTAACCAGCAAGTGTCCTTGGAGGGTTCCGCTGCCAAATCCAAAAGACGCCTTGAGCTTCTTAGGGTTTCTGTTCTCACTAACGTACGCCACCTGTAGAGGCATTACTAGCCATGGGAGAACTTCCTTGACGCAGACGCAGAACTTCGCGCCAGCCTCGATTGGAGTCTTGGGATCGACAAACGACCAATTCAATCCAAAATGTCTGCAAACAAAGATCAACGAAGATGACAAGTTAGGGTTTGCTCACTCCTATGTTGGGGTGGGTAGCAACCCTAACTTTGTAAAATCAGTTTTACTACGAACCTCCAAGTTAGAAGAGCGGTCTTGCTCTTCTCGTAGGTGTTGGACCCGGAGCCAACTAAAATGCGGGAGTGGTTGAGGAAGAAACCGTCTTTCAAGAGCTCATCGTCTTTTTGGAGGGAAGAGAGGGAATTAGCAGAAGCACCTCTGTATTTGGATTCGTAGTTGAAACTCCCTCCTGACCTGGATTTAGGGTTTCAGGCAATAATTCAATAACAATGCCACCCAATGATTTTAGAATTCAATCAAAAAGTTTCAGCAAAACAGTTTTAAAAATTTCTAACGGATTAGAGTTTCAAATTCAATTTACTTGTCAATGCAAGCCTTCTGGTCTTGAGAATTCGGGCGCCTCCAGCACAGGAAAACCATCTTCCTCTTTTCCTTCCTCTTCCTCTCTGTCTCACTGTGGTAGGCGGGACAACAGCTGTCTACATTCTAGAATGGAAGTTCGATTTTGTTAACCCACGTTTTGACGTTAAGACAGAGGAATGGAGCCTTATCACATGTGTGGTATTATTGACTCACGTTAAACTTAGGTCAACAAAATCGAACTCAGTTTAATTTAGGTGGGTGATGGGGGGATAATTAAGTGGTCCACAGTCCACACACAGGGAAGTAGCAGCAGTTTTGATATTTTTGCTCAACCACTAGAAACCGCGTATGGGGAAGAAAGTACCAAAAGATGAGATGACGCTTCTTTAGCCAACTGTGCCCAACTCATCAACTCAGCACAACTCCAAAAAGTTAATATGGAACTTGCCAATAACCTTCTCTTTAGAGACCCTGGCTTCGAGGCTCCAACAACTATATATATATATGACCATGATGCTGCTGCAATACACATCTCACCATCTCACAATTCACAACTTCAAAAAATCTCACAGCAAATCTTTTCAAAACCTCCTCAATTACTCAATACTTCATCATGGCTTCTTCTTCATCTTCTTATACTAGTATTGTTTCGTTACTGTTTTTGTGTTTATCTCTAGTGGTCAGCACTTCACTGGTTGTCTCTGCTGCAGCTGGCAATTTCTATCAAGACTTCGACATCACTTGGGGAGATGGTCGTGGTAAAATACTCAACAATGGACAACTTCTAACTCTCTCCCTTGACAAAGCCTCTGGCTCTGGCTTCCAGTCCAAGAATGAATACCTCTTCGGCAAGATCGATATGCAGCTCAAGCTTGTTCCTGGCAACTCTGCTGGCACCGTCACTGCCTACTATGTAAGCATGCAACTGTACTATATACCCATTTGTTTTCCTCATCATCATCATCTGCAATTGTATTTATGAGCTTCCATTGTTAGTGTTCATCTCTTTAACATTACCGTGAATTTAATTTGCTGCAGTTGTCGTCTCAAGGGCCAACACACGACGAAATCGACTTAGAGTTCTTGGGGAATCTGAGTGGAGATCCTTACATTCTCCACACTAACGTGTTCAGCCAAGGGAAAGGGAACAGAGAGCAGCAGTTCTACTTATGGTTCGACCCAACAGCCGACTTCCACACATACTCCATCCTCTGGAATCCCCAACGCATAATGTAAGTAGCCATTACTGCCCAAACCTCAAATTCATCAATTCTTTATTATTACATGCTCCATGCTTAAACCTGTTCATTTTGTTATTTACTTACAGCTTCTCAGTAGATGGCACTCCAATCAGAGAGTTCAAGAACTCGGAGTCCATTGGTGTTCCCTACCCAAAGAATCAGCCCATGAGGATCTACTCGAGTCTCTGGAACGCTGACGACTGGGCCACAAGGGGAGGCCTCGTCAAGACCGACTGGTCCCATGCTCCCTTCACCGCGTCCTATCGGAACTTCAATGCTGAAGCATGTGTTTCGTCTTCAGGAGCCTCTTCTTGTGGTAGTTCAGCACAATCTAGCTCCAGCAACAGTGGCTGGCTCAACCAAGAACTGGATTCAACAAATCAAGAGAGGATGAAATGGGTGCAGAAGAACTACATGATCTACAACTACTGCGCCGACACAAAGCGCTTCCCTCAGGGCATGCCTCCAGAATGTGCCACCTCGAATATTTCCTAGAGAGAGAGAGAACAAAGACACTCCCAGAGCCCATGTAGAACCCCATGACTACAGTTATTGTGCACTTGTCTTTGTGATATACATACCCAAATTCTTTTATTCACTATTATTTTTGTTAAGTCACTCAATCAAACTACAGGGATGATTATTCTCTCACCCAAAAATGTAACACGATATCATACAGTATAAAGTAATAAACATGTTTACTTCCTCCTAAGTGAACCCAGCTCATTCATATTTCTCTCCTGAACTGCATAAAATTTTAACTTGTTTACTCCCTCCACATAGGGTACAACATTCAAGTGATGCATGCTAGATACTTGTCTTTTGTGTATTTTTATCAAGTTTTTCAAGTTCAACACCTGAACAAACTTCTTTCTGTAAAATAAAATAAGGCGTAAACTCTGCCCCTCTGAACACTATCCTGCTAAAAAAAATGAAAGAGACTTCATCATGTCGTAATCTATGATTCCATCCGATGAACAAAAACATACATTTCTCTCCAAGAAAATGTTTCGACATGCATTTAATGTAAAGAAAAGATATGCTCACAGAAATTAAAATTATTTGTACACCCTAAAATCAAGTAACACCAAACAAAAGCTCAAATAACATGACACTCGTCTAAAATTAGGCGCAAACAACACAAAACTGGCTGCAGAACACGCCCTTAGTCAATATACACCTTCATGCGTAATAAATGTAAAGTGCGGTTGGGAAAAAAAACTCATCCTTAAATATGTTTAGGAGACCACGGATCAACTTCTGCATACTATGACCTCCCTGCGAATAATTAAGAGTTAGAGGATAACTAGTCTCGGGCATGAATACCCTCACATTCAGTCACCTGAGCATCTTCCCCTGTTACCAAAACCATACAAGAAATAACAGAATAGATTCTTAGTAACCAAGAATAGCTGGTGAATTGGTTCACACTTCACAGCAACCTTGAGATAAACTAAACCATTAAAAAGATCTAACTTTTACATGTGACAATGCGAGAAGAGTAATTTGAGAGCTTACTTGAATTCAAATCTTTAAAACCTCATGCTATGCTCCACGAAAATTGAAAGCAAGCTACAGTAGACACTGGATGGCACATTCAGTTAAAACAGTCCATCTTCACATCCGTAACATCAAGCTGCAGTATCTCAGCCCTGCAGCCTAATATTGAACCAAGACTGCAGAAATGGTAGCAGAACAGAAAGGAAGGATAAAATTCATTAGAAGTTGATCAGGATCCAAATGCCCAAAGTGAATCACGGGGGATGCAAGAACATAGCAATGCTACTATATGAAATAAAAAATGTATGATTTATATCTGAGAAATAACATATGATAACTTATTGATACCGAAATGATGTTCTACAAAATGGAAAAGTGAGTAACAATTTATTACCTTGGATGGGTGCGCCCCAGATCACCATGAACGAATTCCTTGATATAAGTTCCCGCCTGGACTAGGAATATAATCAGTTACACGTAAAACCATAGTTAGATTATCTAATAAGTAATAACAAATATTCGTGATAGAAATATCTTCTAAGTGCTTATTAGTGCCTACCAATTCTTAAAGATCAAAATGACATGTTAAATACAAGAAATCCTAATCCTACAATAGTTGATCCATAAAGATAAAAGCAAAAAAGTACCTGAGTACATAGATGCAACATAAAATACTGTGCACTTCCAACTATCCGCTCAATTTTCATCCTGGTATGAGAAACGAATTATTTTTAGATTATAAACAAACAATTAGGGAGCCACAATAAATAATGCGCCAGGCAATTAGTCTTGGAGCAGCTCCTACCAATGTATAATCTTTTCACGATCTAATGGACTCCGACGATGAAGCACCCTGATTGGGGTTCTCTGCAGAATACACTAAGCAGAACAAGAAACAAATCCATCAAAAAGAAGAGACTTCAGATGCACTTGAAATTGGTGAAATGCATTGGTTTAAAGAAACAATAATGCTAAAACATATTCAATACAAGTATATATGATAGATCAATCTAAATGCATCATGGGTTTTTGCCAGGTAAAAAGAGGAAGAAGGGCTAGGCTAGACCAGGCAGTAGGATTGTTGAGAGCACTTAGATTATATGTTTTTTCATTTTGGTTTAACAATCCAGGGTTAACTATATAGACTAGGTCATGAGTGTACCACTGTTACCACCCTGGAGCTATAAGGGTTAACTGAGGTAACCCCATAAATAGCGTCCTTTGCATGTTCATTGTATGGGTACAAAAGGGAAAATGGCTTCTTCATCCTTGAATCCTGATACAAATATTCCTTCTGTAAAGATCTTACAGGGTCACATGAACCAAATCAAGAGTCTAACTACACGAAAGAAAAAGAACAGAATATGGATGACACATTGCATTTCCAATGGTACAATGAGTAAATTTGCATAAGCCCTTACCATGTCTTTGAGTGAAGTTATAGTCTGCAGGTCTTCATCCTCGAGTGGCCGAGAAATCCAAACTAGTGCCGCATATTGCTTCTGCAAGAAATTAACTGGACTGTAAAGCTAACACCGACAAGGGTTTAATTTTCAAAAAGAAAAGCTAACTAATACTATAGTAAGTAGTAACTAGCAAACAATGATAGAAGATCGCCAAGATTACCTGTTTCTCTGCCTCTCCTTCACGCATCAAGGTCCATCCTTCACTCCCCAAAACCTGGAGGTTTCTTACCCTAACCTAAGTTCATAATGTGTTTTTTTGCTAATTAGAGACTTTCAAAATCAGATGGCTAAAGCAACACAACCTCCAAAGAAGTACCACAGTTTCAACCTACACAACACTGAACTTACTAATCTCTCTTCCAGGTTATTTATCTTGTCTTCCATTTCTTCAATTGACACCTTTGATGGAACATGGCGTCCATTATGTACTTCAACAAGGAAAGGCCGACCAGAACCTAACATGCGAACCTGACAAAGGCGTCAATCGATCAATCAGAAAAGAATCATTGAAACTAACTAGACAGTACAGAGAACGGGTTTTAGTACATCGATATCTTCTCTACCAGCAGCGTGAAATTTGTAGTTGTCGCCTCGACATATAGGAAGAATGTGGCTCCCTATTATCTCCTAAATAACCAACATTACGTTGTTAGTTTGTCACTACCAATTCCACAATAACATGTTTGTTTTGGATGACAAGAACAACTAGATAGGATTGGACATACCTCAACAGATGCTTCTCCCATTCTTTCATCATCAATAACCCAACGTGTTTGACTCACATTTCTCGAATACTGCAGTACAAAGCATAATAAGATGAATTACATGTGGCACCTGGAACACCTGGTAACTAGTATACCTTCATATTCTATCTCAAGTTCAAATTTGAAATCTTCTTCAACATGTGCTGGCAGAGAATTTTATGGTGGCATACAAGTAGAGATCTTATTACATAATTTAGATGTCATATTTGTGTTTTATACTTTTATAATGGTAGAAAATCCTAGTTCGAGTAGTTTGGGCTGCTTAGGTTTCTGGGATTTTCTTTTGCGTAACAAAGAGCTATCACGTAACAGATCCATGAGACCAATGATTCCAAACAAATATACTGAAGGCCTGAAATATGTCAACTAGACAGATCATAAACAGTGGCGGAGCCAGAAATTTCTTCTAGGTGGGGCACTTCGAGAGTACCACAATTTTTTTTTAATCATGTTTTTTAGGCCTCAATTTACTAATAATATTTTCAATTTTTTAAAATAATGCTTTTAGTGGCAAACCTTTAATTATAGGCCTCAAAACCATTAAGTATTAAGAAGTGGTAGCCCACCACTAATTAGTGGCAAAAAAATAAACACCCCCTAAAACTATAATAAAAGTGTAATATATATGAGTTAGGATCGAGTGACATGCTTGTTTAGACATGGTCTATACGAGGGACCACATAGATATGATCCGACGGTGCAAGGATGATCTCCTTGTCACGTGGACCATCTTTATACAAAAACTATCGTGTTTTAGAATTTCTAGCCCCATCAGATATTGGTTTAAAGGTAATTGTAAAAATAGACGGCTTATAAGTCACAACTTTTGATAGAGTTAAAAGTTATAAAATGATGTGATTTTTTATGAGGATGATGTACATGATCAGTACATCATTATCACCAAAAATCAGCCCTTAGATCACTTCTATGTGGGCCTTACAAGAATCACGTCCCACATCCAAACTCAATATTAAATATTTTTTCCAATTGGGTGGGGCACTTTTAAAGGATTTTGATATTCTACAACATAGTTTTTAGAATTTTGGGTGGGGCACGTGCCCCACCCAAGTGCTACTTGGCTCCACCCCTGATCATAAATATCCTTCCAGTAGCTTTCTAATTTATCATGGTTCAAAATTCGAATGTTTGCTTTCGGTTTTGATGAATTGTTTCAGAATGTTCCGTAATGTTTCAGTCAAAACTTCTTGGTTTTTCAACTAACAGAAACATTAGGCCGAAACAAGATTTTAAACCTTGCATAGTACCACATAATAGTATTATGTTGAGTGTGGAGGCCAGAATGGATAAAAAAGATAATGGAAAAACTGTGCTAGAACCCAAAGAGTGAGGCATAGCTGACTAGCTAAGATGCTACCAACTCCTTCATGAAACAGCACTTTTCGTAATTCATTAACCAAGAGATGCTACTGATTGTAGATATCTCTTACAGGCCACCAGTTACAGTTAAGTGGATGTCAAGAACCAGTTAATCAATTTGTTTTTAAAGCATGGAAGAAAAGAGAAGTGTATTGGAATTCACTAAAATTACTAGCTCCTTGCACGATGCTCAAAGAACTTTGAGACTTGAATTAATCAGTACAGCTGTACTACCATACCTTTAAATATCTTCCACCAATATAAATAGGTGTTCTATAGCAAACAAACTCCAACTTGCATGATTCATTCACCTATAAAAACAGACAAACTTAGATGAATAAGAAACAAGACTGAAATTCCGTAGGGGAACATGAGATAACTAACACCCCACATTATTGAAGTTGCATGACAGTCAACAGAAACAAAAATCAGCATGCATCTGTATAATCAAGTTTTGAATCCGTGTGATTTAGTAATTGAAATACGAGCAATTGCTTATGGAAGCATAGTTCCCCACCATGATTTGCTGGATATTATATTGGACCGAAACGCATTTAGTTGGATGTTGTGAGTTATAAATCAATTACATATGGATCTGCAGAAAAAAGAATTACCTTCTCAGGTGGTGATTTGAAGCCCTCACAAAATACATGATCTTGCAAACGACTAAGGGATCTGTTAATTGCAGCATCTGTTTCACCATTTGAATGTTCAGAACCTTCCGCGCTATGTAAGACATTTGACCCATCAACATTGTCTACACTATGCTCGTTCCCTGTTTCAATCCACAAAGTCATTCTTGTGTCCCAAACGTCCAGAAAGTAAACAATAAACAAGTATCCAGCAAAATACATGGAGTAAAGAGAAAGACTGAAGCCTATAAGTCTGTTTATAGTTTAACGTAAGAGAAAAGACATGACCGTAACCATGAGCAAAAAATAAGAAAGATAATGAGACCTTAAACAAAAGTAAAGTAATAAAAGACAAGGTGTTTTATAATGACAGTCCAAAACATGATATTGCTCTCTTGCAAGACTACATCCGTCCTTAGAAATCACTAGGTCATGGTATCAGATTGCTGGTAATTATTCTTTCAATGTTCTCACCTAGTTCTTTCCATCATAGCCATAATCATGTTCAATATCTTTCTTCTTCACATGGTAAAAAATGTAAAGAAAGACCAATAACCTCCACCAAAGACTAAAGAGAGCTTCCATAGAACAAGTCCAAGCTACAATGATTTTCAGGCAATGAATCATATCCAAAATTATGATATGGCTTCCTTACAATTATTGTGGTTCCGAACGGGCTTAAGAATAATGACGAACGATTGCATCTCCAATAGAATAGTACCAATATTGGGTGAATAATTATTTTCTCAAGATACTAGTTAACGTGAAGAAACAAAGTTATGCTACTAAAGAAGGACTTTATGAGCGCAAATTCTGAAAACATTCATGATTTGAGCACATACCATATCATGAATAATCCCCAAAAGCTGCCCATGATGGAAATTTTTAAGAAATAAACCTTTGAAAAACCGGATCAAAGAGACAGCTTACGACAAACTCTAGAATCCTTCCTAATTGCAACTTATTGATGGATCTTATGGATCTTTTCTCTTAATTTTCTTCTCCAAATTTGTTTCCTCAAACGGGAGCGGGTATGACATCCACCTTTCCTGTCTTCGCGGTGAAGATAGAAGGAGAAGTATAATATCCACTAGTCACTAATAATTTCAGGATGTCCCTCCTGAAGGTTTTCTAGGGAATATTGTAAAACAGAGAGCAAGAGGACTATTTTATTTTTATCAGGAATCACAAATTTGATTGAGTCGTGTAAATCTCCTTTCCATAGATGGGCCTTGTGGTGAATTTCTCCAACCTAATTCTATGTTACTGATCCAAATCCAGAAGAAATATCTTTATCAAAAAAAAATAATTACAGAAGAAATATAATATGGTCTAAAGAAGAGGGGTAGACCAATGGTGTGCTTATGCATTCATTCATGGAAAATAATCATACGTAGGAGAGTTATACAAAATACTTGAAGAAGTATTCTATATAAATTTTTAAACCACAATGCAGGGGGAGGAATGGTAAAGTCCCTGGTAGAAAACATGCCTGTTTTCCTCCTCTTGCAACCCTGGTCCCTTTCTAGAAAATTTTCAAGCTTCAGCGATGCTTTACTGTGAGTGTACGTCAGACGAATACGGAAAGAGCTGATCCCGGATTTAGCAGCCTGCAAAACTTCAAATTTTGGGGAGGATTAGAGAAGATTCAAGACTGCAGTGTGTTGTTTTCCTCTAGCAAATTAAAGGAAATTGAATAGTAAAGGTTATAGAAGTATCTCTTTCATTTCTAGCCCTGTTAATTGACCCTAGTCATGTAGGACATCGGTTTGTTAAATACTTCTTACCAATCAAGAAATGAATTTTTCTTTTCTTCCTGATGACTTAGCAATGATTTACTTCAGCATTTGTTAATAAGAAAGAAAAGAAATTCTTCTTACCAACAAGGTTTCAAGTGAACTTGTTATTGACAATTTCAAGGCATCCTTCACAGAAATGTGTTCAGCAAGAAATTTTTCTGAAAACCAAAGTTCAGATCCGTAGTTCTTTTTCATATACAACCTAAAAAATTGGAGAGGAAAATACTTTTTGATCAGTTGTAGACTGCTGTTGAAATAGAAAATCATTAAGTATTTAAGTACAAATGTACAATAAATAAAGCAACTGCAGAAAGAAATCATGGCATAGAATTGATAATAGTGGATATGTGAATCTTTTCATGGTTCAAAAAATATTAAGACCTCAACTCAAAAGTCCAATACCCTAAAAAATATCATGGCTACAAAGCAAAGATGGGTTTTGCCTCCCAAGTCCCAACCACGAGAACAGATGGTACCATAAAAATCATGGCTGCATCTTGGGATGCATACTTCTTACCAATAAAAAAAAAATAACAAAAACCCCTCTTTCATAAAACACAGTTTTCAGCTGAAACTTTGAAGCAACACCACAAACTTGAGCAGACATGTTTCAAAGGAACTAAAGGCCCTAACTTACGCAAGGATAAATTTGAATTTAACTAGCTTCAATCAGAAAAGATGGAAGAATTATAGAAGAAAGACACTTTACCAAACAGCACGTTCATTTGCCAAGATAATCGGTGGGATAGATACTTCAAGAGAAAAGCTATCAATCTCATGGCCCTCTCGCTTTACTAGTTTCACAATGGACTCTGTGACATCATTAAAATGCTTCCTTTCAACACAAATTTCTTTCTCTCCCATAAAAGAAAATTGCAAAATGCCTAAACAAATGCTGCAAAACACGGGATCAATTTCTGATTCCTCAAGAGAATGTCGACCGTTTGAATCTCCATATGCTTTAAATCCATGTTCCACCACGTGATCATCAGAACCTTTAGGTTTTTCAAGGAGTGGAGAGAAGATCGATGGTGAGAGCAATGAGCAAGAATAAGTATGTCCACGAATCCCAAACAGTCGGAAGATGCATCTTGTACAAACCTATATAACAAAAAGATATACCAAAAACTCCATCAATCGTTGTTCCTCTTATATGTAAGATACCATTCTGGTGAAATACTAAAGATGGTTTACCAATAGACCTCAGTACATATAGCACACATCCAATGAATGAGAAAATACAGCTTGATGAATCTCAAATATGAAATATGAAATATGAAATATGAAATATGAAATATGAGATCTCCTATTCCAACAACTTAACCAAGTCAGACAAATCGACTATCTGTTATATAAGATTTCTTCCGGACCACAGCATTACTTTTCCCTACTGGTCAAAAAAGTATGCAATGGATTAAATATGGACAAACTAATCAAGCGGATTGTTCGTTAGTTCTTACGGCCCTAGTAGCTTCCACTATGCTCATGTGCAAAATGGGTATTGGATGTAGACCATTCAGGACACTCATTAGTTCTTACCTTAGATTTCCATTAGTAGTCATTTATAGTCTCACATTAGTCTAACCAAGAGAGACAAAAGATGGGGACAAGTACTTTAAACGACCCGTCCAGGCGTCCAAGTGATAGTAAAGATTTCTACAGGCACATAATTAAAACCCTAAGAAGTGTGAGAAGAAGAAGAAGAAAAACGAACCCCAATGGATAACAAATCCTCAACTGCGACAGGAGGCAAAGAAAGGAGAGCATCCTCGGAGACGATCATCATCTTATTAGCCTCCTCTGAACCAGCCATTTCAACCTGCGCTTCCCCGACTTCGGCGTTAACGTGCGCCTCCCCGTCGGAAGTAATAACCTGTGCACTCTCTTCTTCGTTCTCGGTCGTCATGTCGAACTCAATTTGGTACTACTCACTTAACTTCCCCTCAAAACTCTATAGGGAAAATCTGGTTTGCGGGATCAAACATAGGAGCTTTTTCCTGTGTCCATTCCCGTATGTGAACGGCCCACGTGTAAACTGTTCGCGCGAGTTTCTGGCCGTTGGATTTTCGTGCGAGTTTATGGCCGTTGGACGTTTTCCAGCAAAATCTGATGTGCTTAAAACATTCAAGGTCGTTGGATCATGGATGACCTCCATGTGTAAAACATCAGGTTGTGTCAAAACCCCGGGGGCGGGAGCGGGAACGAATGTCGGAATAGTCAATTAAAAAATGTCTCTATTTTATTGATCGATCTATCCCTTAGTAACCGAAACCTTGGTATAGAGGTGACACTCCGGCTCTGACCTCGCGCTCCCACTCCGAACTACGCTTCGACGCTCCGGCTCCGAAGTTATTTTAGAACTAATAACATTATAGGATTAAATTAAAAAAACTAGCCTGATTCATTCAGCGTGACGTTGATTCATTCAGCGTGACGCTGATTTAATCATTTCTCCACTAAGGATCCCTAAACTAGTAGAAAGGGATCTATTTAACATGTTAAGAGATCCTACTAGAGCATGAAAACTTTTTGATGCCCTTATGCGGGCAATAGACAACCCAGTGGCATAGGGGTCACCCCTCTCCGAACCGGACAATTTTTAATTAGCCACTTCGGCACTCCCACTTTGCGCTCTAATTACTTAGGATAATACTCCCACAACGTAAATCATCCTCACCAAAAATCAACAAAATAATAATTGCCATATTAGATCTTTCTTTTGAACGTGTATTGTCAGAACCTAGAGAGAGCTTTGGATTCTAGATAGCATTAATCGGCTGTATGCCAAGCGCCATATTAGATCTTTCTTTTGAACGTGTATTGTCCGAACCTAGAGAGAGCTTTGAATTCTAGATAGCATCAATCGGCTGTACGTCAAGCGCCCTAGGACAATGAAAACGGGCCACATAAATATGCATGCCATCCAGTCCATTTGGCCTAGCACAGAATCTCAGACTACGTGCAGATTGGCTTATATGACCTGGTAGTAATGTGGTCATGATTCTCATGACCTTCCAGGTTCAGGATTCCTGCCACATCACTATGTAAGCTAAATAGACAGTCTAAATACACCACTCCAGCATCCCAACATGCAAGAAAACCCATCTCTGGGTCTGGACATGCAGATATGCAGACCAAAGTAGTAGTCTGTTTTACATTGCGCCGGACTTTTCACACCGATAAAACCAATTTTTTTATTTTTTATGAAGAAGCTACTTTATTTAATGAAAGGAAAATGGATTAACATAGCGTTCATTACAAGCATTGGAGTTGTCCTCGTGTGCTGACTAGTTCATTGGGCCACCATGAGGTCCGAGTGTTCGACGAAGCCAAAGTATCTTACTGTCTTCTTGAACACTGTTACTAAATATAGTCAGGAAATAGAATAATGAAAGCTTTTACATGAAAAGGAGACCGTGCCTGAACAAGAATGCAGCAAACATGGAGCAATTCTGCCATGGCATGATTCCTTATGCAGTTTATGCATGTAGAAAATCATAATGATGATTTTGAGCGGTTCAGACCCACGTAACCAGAAAGAACCCTCTGGTTTCTCTCTTTCACCTTTGTCTGATATAAAACCCTGCACATTTCATCTCTAGTGTCAGTATCTAGAGCATTGAGATAATACTTTTGATGCCTACTGATTAACATTGTCTAATACTAATATATAAAGCAACGAGGGGTTCCAAACAGTTATTTCATTGGACGTCATGGTTGCTACACAATTTACATAATTTTTATCAGAAGAAAAGAATATAAAGACATAATTATACTTGCATGCAGTTATTAAAAAACTAATGCAGGCGTTTCCTAAATCACGCCACTTCTACAATACTGTGAGAATATAATGTGTACTTGACGAATATGAGTCCTACGTATTAGGCACAATAGGCATCCTACGTGCAGCACCCACGTGCTGATTGCTGATTGCTGAATGCACATACACCACCTAGTGCTAATTAATGAAAAAGGTAAGGAACAAGCCTACCTTGGACCTTCTAGCCACATTTCTGTGATCAACGTCTCACCAGGGTACACATGTAGAAGGAAACGGCCGAGAATACTTTTAACCATGGTTGGTTCCCCATTGCAAGCACATTTTATAATTGCCCTCACTGCAAACCCAAGTGTACACAATCCATGCAGTATTGGGCGAGAAAACCTTCAAAAGCAAACAAAGAAAGAAAAGAAAAGAAAAATTAGACCTCTTATCCCATTTAAACTCCTTGAGAGCTCAGCTTAATACATATAGGTAAGACATTTATTGAGAGAAAAATAAGAAGATACGAAGGGGAGGGGAAAGAGAAATCACCCCCACAAAAGAGGGTCAAAAAAAGAGAATTTGAAAAGCCACATCAAAATCAGAAAAAGAACACTAGCAGCCGTCCTAAAACAGAATTCCTTCCCAATTGAACACGACGATGCTTAAAGACCCTTTCTTTCAGTCTTTCCATATATATCAACAGATTGTGAAAGGAGTGACATCCCAAAACAATTTACAGACTTGATAACCTCCATCCAGCAAACAGGTCATACACATCCCATGCCCAAATCCACTCCAAAAAGCAAATCTATGTAACTAAAGATATATAATCCAGATTATCCTTTCACCAACTAATATGATTAGACGAAAATTTTATCACTCGAACCCCATTCCAAGATTCTAAAATAAAATCAACCAAAAGCATAAGTAGGACTGAGAACTGTGGCATTAAATATGAGAACAGAAGAAGAACAAGCTCTAAAATCTACATGCAGAAAAAAAGGCCAAAACAACTTAGATTTCAAATACAATAGTGTCATACTAACCCTGCGACTGTTGCAATCATAGGATCTGAATGCAAAGGATTATAATCACCTGATAGCCTGTATAGTAATGCCTGCATAGTGGCATGCAAAAGTTCAGATTTTATGCACTTGGTAAAAATTATAGCCTCACAGAAGAAAAAGAACTCCTACCCACTGACCTATACATAGAGAACAAGTAGAGGAACCACTCTTAAAAAGTACAAAACATAGACCAAAATAGGACTCGTAACACTTGGAAGTAAGAGAAAAGTGCAGAGATGGGTACAAACCTTAAACACTAAAAACAAGTATGATGTGGTAACTAGAAGCTAACATGACTACAACAACTTGACAAATAATACAACAACTTGACCAATCAAAAGATTGTCAGGTTGCAAGGAAACATAATGAAGTAGCAAGACTAAGAGACCAGTGATATCTGAGCTTATTTCTGCAAAGGTTCAGAATTGTAGATTGTAATGTTTGAACTTTGAAAGCCCCTTCAAAGCAAAACACTCCAATGTATGCAGGATTGTTCTGCATGTGGATTGTTATAACAGGCATTTGCTTACATGTCTCTGTTTACCCCAGCCCCTACCCCCAGTACGCACAAAGAAGACATTCTAATACGCAATAGGGTTTTGGTGAGTATTTTTCTCAATGACTCAATGACAGCCGAAAACTTACGCGCTGGAGACCAACACCTTGGCTCTCATATTTGGACTCTCATTAGTAAATGAGGTCCCATGGGAGATGCTCTTAGCTGTCAACAAATATGAGAAGTACTAGAGTATTACAAAGCAAAGCTTATAAAATAACTGTTTCTCTGTAATGGTAAACAACATTATCATGGATGATACATGCCTGAGACTGTTGCGTACACTCCTCATACACTGCAAAAGGTTGACATTTAGGAATTGAAACAGGCAAAATCTGATCAGCAGGATACTTGGAATACGAATATGGAGGTGATGATTTTGAGAAGCCACCAGCACCCCGCAAAAAGGCGGTCAGCCTGCATGTTATATGTCAAATAATATTAATCAGCTAACTCCAGTGTTGCCAATATGAACCATTGGGTTACTTGAAAATCACACTGACCGGTTCATGCATAGCAGTTTGCCAGATTCTTTCTCATAACTTGTGGTCTCAACCTCAACAACAGCTGCTTTACCTGGAAAATCAGATTTCTCCCGACAATAAACCCGCTATATCTACCAGAGAGAATCAAGAATATGAATGCCACCATCCTCATTCCTCACCCTAATAGTATATCATGAAATCATCTATCTTCCTTAGACAAGGGTACACTAGTAAATAAAAGTCTATGAATTAGTAGTTCTCAAGTAACATACCTTTATCATGCAATCCTGCAATCACAGCTTTATGTTGTATCTGAATCAACACGGTAAAAGGATAATAAATAACTCTAGCCAAATGAAAGAATGAGTACATAAATAAAAAACTTAGACGGAATACTTCTCAAGATAGTGTCTGATGGTTGGGAAAACTATCAGAATAGAAGATTGATTTACTTTCAATTTAATGATGCCATGCCTAAAGTGCTTCAAGCAAATGTAAACACATCAGCACACATCAAGGTTGAGAATCTTGTTCTTGAGCTCAAAGAAATAATCATTTTTATTTTTTTTGATAAATATAATACAAACCAATTTTCATCAAGTAATGCCTCATATCATTTTTTTTTTGACAATTGCATCATATCATTATTGTTATGTACATAGTTTTAAATATCCCGATACGATTCCTGTATCGTATCGCCGGAAAAAAGATAAGATACTCAACGATATCTGCCATTTCAAAATATCGCGAGATTTTGCGATACGTATCGCGATATCTCAAAATACCTCGATATTTTGAGCATATCGTATTGCGATATTTCTGTTTAATTAAAAAAATACAACCTCTTTTGTTTTAAAAAATTAAGACCCCAACCCCCCTGAACACCTGTGTCTATAAAAAATTACATTAGTGTTATAAAAAGGAACATCATAATTGCACCCAACTTACTCACACCCCATATCTAATTTTGCACCTTATATGCGTATCTTACGATACACGATATTGATATGCGTATCTTTAATTTGGGGTTCCGATACGCGATAAGATATGCGATTTTAAAACTATGGTTATGTATGATATGTATGATTCTGGAAACCAGTGACGCTCAACAGGAAGGAAAGATATCCATAACTGAAACAGGTTTACCTGACTCAGATTATCTTTACTGATTCTAGGGAAAGTCGTGAGTATTATCTTATTAAACCTTGTAAAGAATAAAAATCCATAGTTGCGAAATAGATTAGATATCAGTATAATAACCTCATCTCATATCCCAACCTTGAGGTACTATAGTAAGCTAAAAAGCAAAAAGTAGGTCTACCAATTTCTACGAACAGGATAGTAATGAATTAATCATACATCGTTTCCAGATAACTATTTTGTTCTTTTGATCGGACAAAAAGGCTTACACAGGCACTTGAAGGTAAAGAATTGTAGATTTCAATGTACTGTTGGCCATGCAGCAGAAGTCTTGGATCAAATCTGGTAAAGGTGAAAACCAGAGATACAGATAAGTTTTTACTTCAGATCAGATGATATAGTACAAAGGAGATAATCATCTAGGCTATCTAGCCAAAAGTGATTCAGCAAAAAGTAAAGTTATGAGAAGAGGCAAATAGAAGACAAGATGCCAATAATATGAATGTGTTCTCAGATTCAGTAGTAACTCACTGCAAATCCGGAAGCGTCTTAAAATTTTGTATAGTTCCTGAATTAAATAAAGCAGCAAACGTCGGCAATACCTGCGAATAAAAGCCCTTGGCGTTTAACTCACCATATATTTGTACGAGTGAAATGTAAACAAGTTGGAGCATTTGCTGCTGGCTGCGGTTTTTTTTTTTTATTAATTGGTCTGCTGAATGCATTACGATACAACAAACAGGGCACACAAATATCCAAAAACCATGTAGAAGCTAGCACATTCAGGTGAAGTTGCCTATAACCATAAATAAGAACTACCAAAATCAATCATTAAAGATTCCTCACAGAATAAAAGGCGAGGGATGCAATTTATACTTCAAAGTTCACGGGAAAAAATGGAAAATTCTTTTTTTTCCAGACTCATGAAGCATAAGAATGCGTAGGAAAAAGAAATTATGGAAAAACAATGCAGCATCATCTCCATTACACGCTGTGATTGATGGAATTGTATCGTATCTAGATTATAGACCATTCACTTGTCTTTGTGCATTCGACATGCATCAAGTCAAACCAGAGATAAAACTATAGCTCATATCTTATTTGTTATTATAGACACAATTGCATTAAGATTGACACTTTTCTTTTCACTGTAAATAGGGACTGAAGAAAAACTTATGCTGCAACCAAAAACATCTACCAATCAGCTATAAACTCAAATCCAAGATTAACATAACTCGTGACAAATAAAAGAAAGAATAAAGTTTTTAACAAAACTTGTATCAAATTTGATTCTTGTCTTTCCACATGGCAGCTTCTATTTACCGAACACAATGACACAGGAAGAGCTTGAAGTTCAAGAACAAAATTAGTTAGTAACATGAAAGAGATAACAAAATCCCATCTCGATTGTTTTATGATCCAATGGTGGAGTGACAGTCCAAAAAAAATAAGCAATTTAAAGACAAGCAAATAGGTATTTCATCGCGGGCAACATGCTGGAAATATAGCTGTAAGTAATGAGAAAATCTTAATTGCATATCTAAATTGGGGATTCAAAACACCTGTATGAAAGGCTGCCCATTTTTGTGGTAGACATATTTCAGTTCTTTCTCATCTACTGCATCCCCTGAACATGCTCCAACACCAAGGGCATAAAGTGCTACATCCCTGTTCAAATAACATTTCAAAATTCACCATCAAAATATTAGAAAACTTTGAGAGAAGCAAGATCACGTTGTGAGGAACTGAATCATTCGAAGAAAAAAAAACTCTTGATTGCTCTACCTCTCAGTATAGGTGAATAATGTCTTCAATTGCATCCCAATTCATGCAACAAAAAGAAGGAATCGATTAAATGAAACCAAGGCAAGAAAACAAACAATAACAAAGAAGAAGATAACAAAAAAAAAAAAAAGGCAACACCGAATAAATTCACCCCTTAAAGCTCTAATTTTTCAGTTCGAACAGAGCTATTAGAGAGATGGAGGAAACAGAGGAAAGAAACGGACCTCGGGGAACTCATAAGAGATAATCGCCTCAGGATTTACGGAGCTGTCAGAAGTAGACGAGCTGACAACCATGGCTACTCTTGAAGATTGATTATCAGAAGGATCTTCTTCAACTCCGTAAAATTCAACGAAGAAAAGGTAACCCTAATTGACGGTAGAAAGAGTTTTATCCAATTCGACTGTAATACTCAGAAGATCGTCTACCCCAATTCATGATGAACGTAGCGGAACGACTGTCGAGGTAGTAAGAGAAACAGATGACTCAGTGGCCTTCCTCAAGTGGGTCCACCGTCGCTGTCTCGAACGTGGAACCAATCCATTAGAGTGTGTTTTTGTAGACCCACGTCAAACGTGGGTTAATAAGACCCCCACCAGTGGATACTACTAAACTGTATGGGCTATATAACCCAGAGAGGAAGAGATTAGCCGTTTTATGCTTGCTGGTTGAAAACTTGAAATGACTGATCAACATGTCGAGTTGGGACTTGGGAGAGTGAAGCAAATGAGTAGTGCAATGCGTCCCGCTTGGACAGAAGATTCAGGGCTCTTGTGTATTGAGAGAGGGTCCTACAATTTCCCATTTGACGCCCAAATTTATAGGGTTCTGGAATCATGCTTTTTGGTTTTTTTTCGGAAACATTTAGGGCCCATTTGGTTCGCGATCCAAAAACTTATTTTCAAAAACTAATTTACACATGAATTAAACTATATATTGTATCACATCTAAAACTGCATTTTCACTTTACTATAAAATACTATATCATTTCATTGAAAACACATAAAACAACATTTTTTTGCTTTATAAAATCCTACATGAGTTTATTGTAAATCCTAAAACAGTTTTGGATGTAGTACAAAATGTATATTATTATAGGTGTAAATTAGTTTTTGAAAACAAATTTTTGGATCACGAACCAAACGGGCCCTTAGCATTTTTCAAAGTGAATACAATTATGAATTCTCTATGACACTACCATGATTTGGGCTCTTGTATTTCCTAATGGTGTATAGTCTAATTGTGGAACACTCGCCGCACAAATATTGAGGTTGAGAGTTCAAATCTGCTTAGTGGCTAGCTCCTTGGGGTTAATTCCCCAGATCTACCCAATAACTGCTAACAGGAGGAAGGCACTACTCCGAAAAATAGTTAAGTGCTCTAAGAGGTCTGGATATCCGGGTCATCAAAAAATATATATATAAAGGAATTCCATCATGCTTTGCACCTGATGCAATGTTAGAGAAGGAAGCCCAAAACATTTTCTCAGTTCAGGATAAAGTTCATCCTGATTTAGCTATCAAGTTCAGATGTGTTAGGTTTTTGGCCGAAAATAGGCAAAATTGATATTGTTTGTGTAAAACGGGCAGATCGGTTTGGAAACATAGTTTTGTTTCCGTTTTAATTTCTCAGTAGAATATGCATCTATGAAGTGGTAAATTTGTCTTCCATGGAAGAAAGGTGTATTCAATTGAATATAAGGGGAGGAAATACTATTGAATATCTTCTCTCACAACCTAAGTTGGGGAACTTGGAAATAGCATATTGTAAAATATTGTTGTGATAGATGTCTTGTTTTCCCAAGGTTTAATTTCTAACCAAAACACAAGGATATATGATGCACATCAACTTACCCTTGGCTATGTTGAAGTCCTTTTCATCTGTATTCTTTGCTTCTTAATTTTGTTGCACATACATGATTGTTTTATTGTAAAAAAAAAAAAAAAAAAAAAAAAAAAAAAAAGGCCTCGTAAGACTTTTTGCCTCTTTTTGAGTTCTCTGTTTAGTTAGCCTCGAATTTTTCCATGGATGTAACCCTTAGTGGTGAATCATGAATATTTTAGGTGTTTCATCTTTTTGGATGCTCCAGAGTAGGTTGAATTGTAGGTTGCAAATGGAAGGTCTTTGGGCCTCTCCCTTTCTTGTTCACCTTCATTATTCCAACTAAAGAAAGAAAGAGCAAAAGATTGGAAAAAACTGCAGTCAGCAGAGAGAGAGAGAGAGAGAGAGAGAGAGAGAGAGAGAGAGAGAGAGAGAGTCATATCCTGGCACTGTCTAGGAGAAGTAACTTATTTATTCTGTGTTATATATCCTTACATTTCATAATAATACAAGAATCGTGTTGTTGGAGATTTGAGTAAAGCTCAAATAGTAATGAACGAAAGAATTTGGGTGTGCAGATCATACAAAAGTAGAAAAAATAATAGATGAATTACAATAGCTCAATTACTTGGTAGCTGTTTTCTATAGATTGTGGGAGTGTCTTTGTTCTATCTCTCTAGGAAAGATTGGTGGTGGCACATTCTGGAGGTACGCCCTGAGGGAAGTGCTTTGTGTCCGCGCAGTAGTTGTAGATCATGTAGTTCTTCTGCACCCATTTCATCCTCTCTTGGTTTGTTGAATCCAGTTCTTGGTTGAGCCAGGCATTGTTGCTGGAAGTAGACTGTGAACTACAAGAAGAGGCTCCCGAAGACGACCTAACACATGCGTCGGCTTTGAAGTTACGATAGGAGGCAGTGAAGGGAGCATGGGACCAGTCGGTCTTGACGAGGCCTCCCCTTGTGGCCCAGTCGTCAGCGTTCCAGAGACTGGAGTAGATCCTCATGGGTTGGTTCTTTGGGTAGGGAACACCAATGGATTCTGAGTTCTTGAACTCTCTGATTGGAGTGCCATCCACTGAGAAGCTGATGATCAAATTAAGGAGAAAAAAAATCAAACAATTAGGTTTAAGCATGGAATGTCATGTAATTAATGAAGAATAGATGAATTTGATGAGTATTGGGTAATGGGTACTTACATAATGCGTTGGGGATTCCAGAGGATGGAGTAAGTGTGGAAGTCGGCGGTGGGGTCGAACCATAGATAGAACTGCTGTTCTCTGTTGCCTTTCCCTTGGCTGAACACATTAGTGTGAAGAATGTAAGGATCTCCACTCAGATTCCCCAAGAACTCGAAGTCAATTTCGTCGTGTGTTGGTCCTTGAGACGACAACTGCATGCATCACAGCAAAGTTAATACAAGGAACACTTTGTAATGAATATATAATATTTGAAAGATGATGATGATGAAGGAGACAAGAAGTAGTGTTTGCATTCTTACATAGTAGGCAGTGACGGTGCCAGCAGAGTTGCCAGGAACAAGCTTGAGTTGCATATCAATCTTGCCAAAGAGGTATTCATTCTTGGACTGAAAGCCAGATCCAGAGGCTTTATCAAGGGAGAGAGTTAAAAGTTGTCCATTGTTGAGGATCTTACCACGACCATCTCCCCAAGTGATGTCGAAATCTTGATAGAAATTGCCAGCTGCAGCAGAGACAACCAGTGAAACGCTTGCCACTAGAGAAAACAGAAACAGTAACGAAACAATAGTAGAAGAAGAAGAAGCCATGATGAACTAGTCTTGATCCAGTAATTGAAGAGGTTGTGAAAAGATTTGGGTTGTGAGATTTTTTGAAGTTTTGAATTGAGAGATGGGTACCGTATATGAGTATTGGTAGTAGCCTCATGGTTTATATAGTAGTTGAAGGTCGGAAGGAAAACCTAACCAAAAGATGATGGAAAGAAGGTCCCAGGAAAGTACTGCGCTTCAATAGAAAGTAACTTTTGAGTTGGGTGGGTGAGTACTGAGTCTGAGTGAGAGCTGGGCACAGTTGGCAAAAGAGCGTCATCTGGATTTGGTACTTTGCTTGCTTGATTCTGCGTACGCGGTTTTGTGGGGTTGAACGATTGAGGCTCTAAGCGGCTTCCTGCCTAGTTGCCAATTGGCAACTTACGTCGCCCCGTACCCCAACCACCCAAAATTTAAAAAGTGCAGCACCGCCGAAGCGCCACACGGCCCACACCTGACATGGGGATCCTGTTTTGTCCTTTTCTACGTGGGATGACTTTGACCAATATCACCTCAAATAAAATCTAAAACAGCTCAAAAGGCCCGAAAGGAAGGGCGCGTTTGGTTGGTGATTTAAAAACGAATTTACACCTATAATAATATACATTTTGTGCTACATCCAAAACTGTTTTAGGATTTACAATAAAATCACGTAAGATTTTGTAAATAAAAAATATTATTTTATGTGTTTTCAATGAAATCATATAGGATTTTATCGTAAAGTGAAAATGCAATTTTAGATGTGATACAATATATAATTTAGTTCAAGTGTAAACTAGTTTTTGGATCGCGAACCAAACGGGCCCTAAATATTTTTTATCTTTTATACCAAGCACGTCCTTACATGAGAACGTTGGATATTTCTTCACCGGTCTAGATAAAAAGGTGAATGGACTATTCTCAACAGGCTCTTTCATGTCTAGTGTTATTTTGGACCTAGCACGTGAAATTCTATTTTGGGTGACTTATTAGAGCACGTATGACCGTTAAGCCTATCACGTGTGATCTGATATTATATTAACTAAAAATCAATTAACAATGACTAAAGTGGCCTAAGATATTATATATTAGGTTACAAAGCTTTCAACTTTCCATGTAAGACTATTCTCAACACTAGGTGCATTTCTAGAACTAGAGGATGGGTTAAGAATGTCTTCCTATCCTCATGACACGTCAATTTTTCATTGGCCGACAACATTTGTATTGAAAAAAAAATTTGTATATTAATGTGTGCTTCGTATGAGGCACACCATATTTGCATTGGAGAAGCTCTTAATCAAAATTTAACCCTTCAACCCACTTAGCCTTTCACAACTCGTTCCCCACAGTCAACCTCACTCAACTCCATCCAACCACTCTTTGTGTTACCCATGGATGAAACTTTCATGAAAAAAGAAGAGGATGACACACAGAGAAAAGATGAGTTGAAGATGATAGCAATATTTGAGGGGTAGTTTTGGCATTTTGGAATAGCACATGGTATAGCTGTGTTTTGTTGCACTTGATTTCGCACAAACTCGTTGTTTGCGTGCAATTCGAATTCAACAAAACTGGGTACGTATTTGACAGAGTAATCGCATGAGTAGGCTTTCCTACATCCCAAAGGAACATACTTACTTCTATGGAATGGGTAGAAATATATCTATGGGTATACACTCCTTTGCAATCAAATACAGCCCATAGTTAGTAATTTGATATTCGACAAAAGTTCGGTCTAGGAACAATTCGGATATTAGTCAATTTTTGGCCGAATTTTTTTTAAGAAACAGTAAAAAAAAAAGTTATAGTAAACATGCAGGTTGGGAATAATTCAAGCATGTCAAATGTTTAAGGATAAGCCAATTAGCTAAATAAATGATCTACATCCATCCAATAAATTACCAAGGTCTATGCATCTATCTTTTACTATTAAAGAGGCTTGATTTTGGCTCCCTGCGGCTCCTACTTAGCGGTAGGAGCATCCTCACATATTTTCTAATATTTTCAAATTACCCCTCCTATCAACAAATAAGTATATTTAAGTTAACAATTTCAACACTCCCTTTTAATTCAATATTAGTTATATCCTCTAAGAATATATTTTAATTAGAGAGGGGATCAAAGTACATTGGGTAGGAGTACATTGAGTATACATTAGTCTGTGGGGCCTACCTAGAGATGAATTAGAGGCTCATTTTAAGTTAGGATATTCTCTCCATCATGTTGATCATCTTCACAAAAAATTAGCCCATTTTAAAACTTGTAACCCTATCACCCGGTGATTAGAAATCACTGAAAATCAACGGTGACTGAGCTATTTAAATACAGTTGATTTTCAGTGATTTCCAATCACCGGATGTTAGGGTTAAAAGTATTAGAATGGGTTGATTTTTTGTGAAGGTGATCAACATGATGGAAAGAATATCTTAACTTAAAATGAGCCCCTAATTCATCTCTAGGTAGACCCCACAGACCAATGTATAATCAATGTATTCCTAACCAATGTACTCTGATCCACTCTCTTTTAATTATACTTGGTGTATACTTAATAGTGGGTGTTATAAGGAGTCGATTTAAGAACTGATTTTTTTTTTTATGATGATCCCAACGTCTATATCACATCAGCCTATACTTATACATGTTTGTGTGCCCATTAAGAGATGATCCAAATGTTGATTTTTTGTGACAATAATCTATCCATCGTCTAGATCAACATCAACGTACTTAATGATGATTTAAAATTAATTTTTTTAAGACGATGATCATCTTATTAAGTACATCAACATCAGTCTATGGATCATCTTAAAGTAAGCCCATCACATTATACTTTACTGACGCTTGCAATCGAGAGTCATTTTAAAACGATCTAAGAGCTAAATTTTTTCAGAATTATTTCAGTCCAGCATAAGGAACAAACTCAGTATTAGAAACACGTGCAGAAGCACATGCAAGGGTCTCGCTTCAATTATAAGAACCTATACCTATAGCTCTTGATGATAATTTACCACCAAGTAGTTTTTTTAAAAAGGACATCCTCGGCCTTACTTCCATTAACAAACTCTTCCCTATAATCATCCACATATTCTGGAAGTTTTCCAAGTTGATGAAGATTGATTGGTTTCATATCTTGCTTCTCAAGGCCAGCTGCATTATTCTTTATCCATGAATTCATTCTTATGTAAAGTAAGTCCTCTTAGAGCATGGCCAGTTGTACCCTTTAACCCCTCAAAAACTTTGAGTGGGTTAAGGGGTTAAAGGTAGGGTAGGACCAATCATGTATTAGAAAATTTCGCGAAAATCTTTCACGATTCCATTTTTTAGGGATTTTTTAAAAAAATTCTCCTAAAACAATTCGGCGGTGTCTTTTTTCTCCTATTTTTTAGGAATATTTTTTGTTTTATCGGGGAAGATTTACACTATCCCTTCCTATTTTTTTGGGTTTTTTAAATAATTTTCTCGCTGATAACTTCCGCGATCATCTTATTAAGTACATCAACATCAGTCTATGGAACATCTTAAAGTAAGCCCATCACATTATACTTTACTGACGCTTGCAATCGAGAGTCATTTTAAAACGATCTAAGAGCTAAATTTTTTCAGAATTATTTCAGTCCAGCATAAGGAACAAACTCAGTGTTAGAAACACGTGCAGAAGCACATGCAAGGGTCTCGCTTCAATTATAAGAACCTATACCTATAGCTCTTGATGATGATTTACCACCAAGTAGTTTTTTTAAAAAGGACATCCTCGGCCTTACTTCCATTAACAAACTCTTCCCTATAATCATCCACATGTTCCGAAAGTTTTCCAAGTTGATGAAGATTGATTGGTTTCATATCTTGCTTCTCAAGGCCAGCTGCATTATTCTTTATCCATGAATTCATTCTTATGTAAAGTAAGTCCTCTTAGAGCAGGGCCAGTTGTACCCTTTAACCCCTCAAAAACTTTGAGTGGGTTAAGGGGTTAAAGGTAGGGTAGGACCAATCATGTATTAGAAAATTTCGCGAAAATCTTTCACGATTCCATTTTTTAGGGATTTTTTAAAAAAATTCTCCTAAAACAATTCGGCGGTGTCTTTTTTCTCCTATTTTTTAGGAATATTTTTTGTTTTATCGGGGAAGATTTACACTATCCCTATTTTTCCTATTTTTTTGGGTTTTTTAAATAATTTTCTCGCTGATAACTTCCGCGATCGCGGGAGTCTTCCGTGTAGGGGAACTCTTGGGCGAGTACCCTTTAGCGCAAGCGTAGGGGAACTCTTAGGCGAGTACCCCTTAGCGCAATCCCAAATTATGGGCTAAACTTTGGGTTCTGTAGTTCTAGGGTTCAAGAGCTTCCACTGGCTTTGATTTTTAGTTGGGTTTGGGATTCCAGAATTTCCACTGGCCCTAGCCTTAACATGGTAAAAACTTGTTTCTCTTCTTTGTCTATACGACTTCAAATGAACTTCAGTTTCACTCACATGCTGTTGCACTACATGGTTGGCTTAAATTGCTAACTTCAATCTTTTGAACCAATTGAAGGTGACCACCAAACTCCTACATAATAGAGGAAAATAGAAATATGCCCAAATTGGTGGATTAGAAATAAATAGACAAGGATGCATATTTCACTTACAAAAAACGCAATCTACATACAAGACATTAGTCGAACATTGGTGTTATACCAAACTCATTAGCTAGCCTAAACTAATATCTATATACAAATATAGGATAAATGCATCAGAACATTGGTAGTTCCCTTAGTTCTAAAAGTTATGCTAGGTAGGATGCTGGTCTTCAACTTGTTGCAGAGGTTGTCTTTTTCAGTTCTGCTTGATGAGCAAGCAAGCTTTAGATCTTCATGGAGTTAAACTTGTGTTCCCCTAAACAGATTTAAATTCTTGCTTTATTTCAGAACCTCTAGAATTTCCACTTAGCATTAAAGAAGCAAACTTGGTGATACTGGACTAATTTTGCAGTTTAAGAAGAATTGCTTGTAAAGAATCATATTACACAACTGGCTGAAGGAAAATAATCCCTTTCAACTCCCTAGACATTCAACATGCCATAAGAAGTACATAAGTAGATCTTTTCAAGTATTGAACTGTAAAACACAGGGAAAACCATCCAAGAGCAGTTTATCAGTTGCCTGTTACATGCTAATAATCATACATTCAATGATTGAATCGGAAAGTTTCATACAAGTTTCAGCGATTCAATGTAGATGAACTAAACACCGTAACAACAAACAAGTGCTGCCACAAGACTAGAAAATCGTCACAAGTGAGATAAGCCCATGCTGGCAATCCTCCCATCCGAACAAGATGAAAAATCAATGTAGATGACAATTCAATGACTCGTGTTTGCAAGAAAAGCATGAAATTGTACATCTGCTGACCATGGAAAGAATAAATTCAGCTTCTCGGCCAAATTAAAAGCTTGGGGTCCCACAAAAGGAACAACCGAGAGCCTTGCCAATGTAATAATGGTAGTACTTATTAATCCCAAAATTTTAAAATCAAGTAGTCCCTTGAATGGTTTCCTCATTGTAAGCATCACAACTCTACTTGAATATCTCAGAAAACCAGCTTGAAGGAAATAACATCCTACAATGCCACCATTATGCAATTGAACAATTTAGTACATGAATCATCTCATTTAGTTTAAGTATTGTAATACACACAGGTAACCTCCGTAAAGAAGATCAGATCGTTATCACATCTTACATGCACGTTGGTGAAGCTTGAGGCACAAAGGTTTCAAATGTATCTCAAACATATGAAAGCAATTTAAAGTAGACTGTGATATACACTGACAGAGAAAGAATGGCAAAGATGTGCTGCCAGAATAGGAGAGCTGAAGCCTCGCGAACTGCATAACCCCTCAAACTGGCAATTGCTCCCAACAAGATGGCACTTGGCATTGTGTATTGCAATAAAAGAACAAATTTGTACATCTGATCACCTTGGACTAAAATGTTCATTGTATCTGCCAAAGCAACTATCCCGATCCCCAACAGAGGAAGCACTACGAGCCTTGCTACACTAATACCAATTATAGTTTTAATTCCAATTTTAGAGTCATTAGGGCCTTCAGAAAGCATTCCCCCAAGAATAAGCATCACTGAAGGCACCATTGCCCCTGCCAAGATTTCTAAACTATCTGTGATGAAAGAAAGTGGAGCATCATCTCCAAAGACGAATGCCTTGAGTTGTGGAACCATCCCAACAACAATTGCTAGTAGAGAAGCTATCGTCGGGGGTTGAAGAATGTGACGTATTGGGGTTTGTTCGGCCACAATTCTAATCCTGCGGACCACCCTAGGCTCTGCCAAACACCTTATGGACTTGGGACTGCTGTTACTACCCTCCACAGTTAGGTCAACATCGGGAAAAGCAGTCTGCGAAACACTCGAGATGCTATTAAAGACCCTGGCAATGAAGGGTGTCTTGGAATGTTCAGTTTCTTTATCCTCAATGCCTGGCCATTCAGCTTCGACAAGAAGAGGCCTACTCATATCATTAACCAGAGCTTCTTCTTCTTCATCTTTTATCCCCTCATCAACAATATCGTAGTACTCCATCGGGGGCTCCATCATGTGATAAACCAGGGTATAAACCAAGATTACAGCAACCCATTGGGCTAATGAAATATAGGCAATGCCGGTCCTGTGGCAATCGGGACCGAATGGATTGTCTCCACTGTGGCAGATCGAACCAACAATAGCAATTGGTAAATTCCCAGTGTTTCCAAATGCAGTCATCACAACGGTGAAACGAAAGAATTCAGGTGGTGGGTGACATATGATTGCCACCAAGTACCCCAGTACGCAACCAATGAGTGTACTTATCAGAACATTTACAGGGATGAACCACAAGCGGGAAAGGTATTCAAGGGTTATGGTCTGACCGAGGTGGGTAAAGATAAGGCAAGGCAAGAACAACGCAAACACGAGCTTGCTGAGGAGCTTGAATGTCGCTCTTGGAACGATCTGCATTTTGGGGTGTGCAAGAATTAGGCCTATAACGGTAAGGCAGATGAGTTTCATTAAAGGCACAACAGCGCTTATCAGAGTTTCGCCTTCAGATGCCATGTTACCATTTACGAACAACAATCCCGGCATTGCTTCTTTTGTTAAAGACTATTTGGAGATCTCGAACAAGACTTCTGCAATAAATTCAAGAGATATCCCTCAAGATAAAAAAAGAAAAACAAAACAGAATTGAAATTAAGGTTCCTAGTTATTCATCAACAGCAAAGGAAGATGAAAACAATCCAATGATGCAAAATTCTCTCCTCAAAGAAGAAGAGTAGCTCTTGAACAAACGAAATTCAAAATTCAAACTCAATAGAAAACGTTGTGAGGATCTCTACTCTATCACAACCTTTTCTGAAGAATCAAAAATTTCCTTAATCCTACTCAGAGAAAGATATCCTAATTGAAACAAACCTAAAATCCTTCTACAAAACCTAAAAAATTAAAATATGAAAAAGAAATCTTAACCTATTCACAAAATCTAAATCAAATAGAATTCTTGTGGGTATTTTGATCCCAATTTTGCTGAATCACTTAAAACGCAGTCTTGAGGGTATTTTATTTTTGAAGCTCTAAATGGGGTCTGCAGATGTTTAAGAACTAAAATAAAAAAAATTGAAACACAAGATAGTTCAGTGAAGAAGACTAGGTATAAATTAAGACAGAATAGTTCCAGAGATTTCACCGAGTAATTAATGGAGGAAAATAGAAATAGACCCAAATTGAAGAAGACTAGGTATAAATTCGTTCCTGGAAGCAGAAATTAAAACGAAAACAGAAAAGAAAACAATTAAATTAACTTACGAACCTGAGAAATTTAAAGAACCCAAAATGGATAGAGGAACTAGATTGATTCCCAGAAGAACTCGGTTTGTGTGGGCTTTTCAAAAGAAGTTTCCCAGTAATCATTCATGTTTCCCAATTATATCACCACCCCAGATGGGGGATGGAGGGAAGAATGTGGATCCTGTACTGAAGGAACATAGTAATGGTATACGACACTACGTATGATGTTGCCACGTGGCAGGAATTTAAGACTTAAGCCGATGTATGTTTGATGGACCCACCTTCTGTTGAATTAGTCGACGAAAAAATTCATAGGTCTAACGGCTTTTGGTAACCGATCAAGGTGGAGCCCAACAGTCATGAGGTTTAGAAACTTTAGATCAAAGCGTGGCAAAGGCAGGAAGATGTGGAGCTTTGAAATGTTAAGAGACATCAAATAAAATCTCAACATCCTCAGTGGGACCCAAAACACTTTATTAGATTATTAACCTTATTAAAACATATGGCCCCACCTCGAATAATGCAGCCAGAACAAATTTTGACGTCGTACCCAATTTCATGATAAAATGTTAATTGTTTTTTTTTTTATGATAAAATGTTATTAATTGTTAAAAGATGATTATATTCAAAGATGGTATTAATATTAATACAATATTATAACACGAGCGCTATAATTTAAATCTTTAAATTATATCGCTCGTGTTATAATATTGTATTAATATTAATACAATATTATAACACGAGCGCTATAATTTAAATCTTTAAATTAAATTAATTTACTGAAACTGCTTACCTGTTTGATGGGTCATATGCTACTAATTTATTTGTTTTTATTTCTTATCTGATTGGGTTAGAAGTTTTAGAATGAATTGATTTTTTGTTGAGATGATCTATATGATGAGGTGAACATGGTCCCAAAATTTATTAATTAAATTTTGAGGTGTCGACACTAAAACTTGGTGTCACGCTAGCACTGGTCCTTCTTCTTTATATTCTTCAATAATGATGGAATCTCATTTAATTTGACGGTCTTATTCTTTTGGAGATGATCTAATGAGGATGTTCTCATATCTGAAGGGGAAAAAAAATGCCTAAAATTTACTCATTTTTTAAAGTTGATTTGAAGAGGTTAAATTTAATTTTTTAGAATGGGATAGTTCTATCTTGATGATCAACATAGTATAGGGAGCATCATTGTCGTAAATCAATCAACCCTAAGAACATTTCTATGTGAGCCCCAAATCCATACGTCATTTGATCCATTCGCTATAGCGAAGAATTTGAGTTTGACTAAGAACTTCGCTAATTTTAGTAATCAATTTCACGACATTGAATAGAGAAAATACCCATAACAAAATGAGTTAATGTATTATTTGGGTGGGGGATTTTAAGTAGAAATTTTGTAGGAATAGGGATTTGGTGGGAAACTAGTTAGAAATCATGTTATAAATCTAACTAGTTTTCCACCAAATCCCTGATCCCCGCAAAATCTCTACTTAAAAGCTTCCATCCAAACAAACCATAAGTGGTTAGAAACATTGTTAAGGTGGAGATGCCTCCGAAACTGCTCTCCTTAACATCATACAAAACGCAAATGGAGATCAATTACTATTACATTGTGCTGGATTTTGGAGAAATGAGATGTGGGTTGAGAAAGATTCATTTCGTTTGAAAGAGAGTGATCAAAATTGCATGGTACATAATGAAACTTTGCTTCTACATCCTATTAAAAGGCACCATTATATTCCTAAAAAGCTTGAAATTATAACAATATCACACCCATAATCATCTGTGCATTGATCAACCCTGTGAATATAACAAAATCCAGCAAAAAACTTTGCCCCTCAAATCGAGCTGCCAACAGAGAACGTTGAGTTACAACTTCCAATTATAGGGCATGTTCGCCAACAAAATATTTGAAAGAATTCTATGACAACTTCTTCTAACTAATCTCAAAACAAAAATTCCATATTCATTCGGGAGTGCTAAACCAAATTCTAAGAACAATTTTCGAGACAATTCCCACTTGAACTTTTTCAAATAAGAAGTTTAATAAGAGGAATTTTCGGATTACCACATCGAACAAGTCTTTAAACGTCCAAGAGTGGTGCTGCTTCTAAATGATGCTAGCAGATTTGAGTCCCACATTTAAAAATGAATTCAGTCAGTTCTTTCAATGGACACTCTTAAAGCCTATTCAGATTCCTTCATCAAAGTAGCTTCTCGTTCTTTACGGCGCCTCTCTCTCTGCAACACACCAATACAAGTAGATAAGCATGAAGAAATTATGCAGAAGAACAAACTAAATATATTAATAAATTTAAGCATTTGATTATCCAGAGTGCTCGAGAAAATTTGGTTTAAATATGGAGAAGCAAGTTTTTTCATGTAAAGCTTCAGATACTTTTGAGTAAGTAGTTCTATGCACTGTTTATATATCTTTTGGCTTCGTCTATCAATATGCAATTCAATGATCGAGAGTCTACTCAAGCAGCTTAGTCTGTCATGCTATCACTAGATTTGGTATTGCCATGTTAAAGATTTCTAGCTATCTGTTGGATTTAATCATTTTTTCCAATGAGGGCTATTTAGCCCAACCTCAGAATTACCAATGTAATGTGTGCCCAACATGTCGTAAGGCCCACATAGAGATGATTTAAGGTCTGATTTCCAGTGAGGATGATCTACTCACCATGTAGCTCATCTTCATTATAAATCACATTGTTCTAAACCTTCTAACCCCATCAAAAGTTGAAGTGAGCGATCTTTAGCATGACATTTGCTGAGGAGATTATCATCCCACTCTTGGATCATCTCCATGTGGGCCCTACAACATGTCTGGCACACATGCATTCTAATGTTGGCCAAAATATCGCTCCTCTTTTTCAATAATTGGCTTAAAAGCCATCCATTAGCTTGTTCATGAAACACATGATGATAAGAAAACGCTCGAATTGACTGGCATATAATCACCAATCAGATGGGTATTCGAATAAATCCACCATGATTAAGATTGAGTAGTTTAGCAACAGTAGATAATCAAGTGAACTTGTCACTCAATCCCGTTTATTTTTGATTGACAAGTGTAATAATAATACATAAATAAATTATTGCAACTGATGAACAACCTCACATGGCAAAAAGAGGTAAGAGTAAGAAAAAGAATAGCCAGTGAAGGGATTATTCTCTGAGCGTACCAGCACCACATAGTGAAAATCACAAAAGAAAACTATATTATTTCTTCAACAAACCAAAAAACATGAATACGGACTATTGGTTTACACATAACTTAAACTTAATCTTCTAACAAAGTCAATTGGTGGAAGGACGTTATATTTCCATCTAAAATATATAATAGGAATTTAAGGGGATAATAGAATTAAAACCTCTATCAACTTCAACCACTCATTAGTTAAAAATATTTAAGACCCCAAATTATGTAGACAAAAGAGCAATGTTTTAAAAACCGGACCGGACCGACCGGTTGAACCGGTGAACCGGCGAACCAATGCTAAATCCGGGTTGGGTTAATATCGACCCAGAGTTTTTTTAAAAAACCGGTGTATTTTATTCAACTCAGTGAACCCGGCCGATCCAACCACTGACCCAGTCGAACCAATTGGGTTTTAAGCTGGGTCAAATTTGACCTTCAATCTGTTTTTTGTGTAAAAGATAATTTAATATTGTAGATTTTCAAGACTATTAAAGATCCTAAACCCACTACAATAATTACAAAAAAAGAGAAAGTTCCCAAGAAAGAAAAACCGTTGATATTTGAAAGCTTAAGCCTTATACCCTAATTAAAGATGAAGACTGTTGGTCTTTCAATTCTTTTCTCTTTCCCAAGAATTCTAACAAATAAAAGAATAATAAAATAAAATTAGAAAGGCTAAAAATTAAAAGCAATAAAAAGAAGAGTTTGTTTCTCTTTAAATAGATCATCGAGATGATATCAATTTCACTTTGTTCAAGTAATAGTATATGTACTATGTATTATGTATAATGTAGCCTATATATACACGGGTTAATCCGGTTGACCCACCGGTTGAACCAGTTTGACCCAACCCAATACTTTATCCGGGTTGATCTCCGGTCCGGTTTTTAAAACATTGCAAAAGAGAATGGTTTTGCTATCAACAATGGAAGTTAGCTGCTTTATCATCAGTAATATTACGAAAAGATTTTAAGCTAAATGTGGTGAACTAAAAGAGAGTTTACATACAGTGGGAAAAAACTATGTCTTTGACTTTATTCACTAAGACTAAAATATTTGGTCAAAAATAAATGAAGAATATCATTTGCACTAGTCTAAAAATTAACAGCTGAATGAGAAAGCAAACAAGACATCAGAAAGATAAAACAAAAGCACGAGAAATCATCTTAACAATGACAAAGTAAAAAACATGAAATGTAGATAAGAAGTTACCCTTCTATCCCAGTACGGAAGGAAGCAGACAAAATCATACACAGGAGAAATAGTTGTCAGCAAAACCGCATTAACCCCTAGAAATACCAAGAGTGATGCCATAGGCCGTGTTCTATGTGGCATTTTTCTTCACACTTAATTCTCTAGCATGTGGTCAGTTGCTCATAATTAAGAGTGAGAACACTGCAGAAAGATACGGAGAAAATTAGCTAACAAGAAGAGAGAAAAAGAGAGACTTGTACACCGCAAGAAAGACCTGAACAACACATGGGTACATGAGAAGAAGGTGCAGAAGAGTGGGATTCACCATCAAGTGGGTCCCAAAAATACATAACAAAAAAGACTTATCAAATTCAATCAGTTTGTCTATCGCATAATTTACATTCTTCGAAGAATCAAGCAATGTACAGTGAAGGGCCAAGAAAATCCAATATAATTGGTTTTTGCAATAGGAGATGTTCCGATAAGCACCCAACAAACTTCGAGCCCACTCCATGCATAGTGGAAGTTTGCAATTGGCAGAAAGCTGTACTTGCAGAAATTTGAGTTGTGTTGTCTGGATATGCCTCACAAACACTCTCAAGGCTTCTAAATGAACCTCATAAATTACTAGTTGACTTGGTTCTTTCTACATCGTATATTCTAGAAGGAACAAAGCATTAACAATCTAGTATGTGCATATCAATATTATCCAGAAAAAATTTGTAAGTCTTCTATCCCCTCAATCTCGAGCATACAATTCCTCCGAGGGATATTACACGAAACAAGGTATGGACATTCTCCAAATCTAGATGTTTTATCCCAAAAAAGAGTCAAGCAATGGAGTAAACTAATCTTAAGCACTAAGAAAGCATATTATTTACAGACGAGTGTACTAAACCCACCACCCAGGATTAAAACATGCCTCATGTCATAGAAGAAATTCTTTTTCTCTTTTGATTGGTTAGAGAAAAAAAAATAAAAAATTCTTCACTACCTGTTTTCTCGGACTTGTACTCAAATAAGTACGATTTCATAAAAGAAAATATCGCAAATGATTTCCTAAATCATCATTCAAAGGGACAGAAGAGGAGATTATAATTCCTCAAAGAATTGATGGAGATTATAATGTAGAAATCTAGAAGAACCAACTTCAACTATAACCAAAAAATGGGTATTTTCACTCACTAGGGAATTTTATCGAGCAGCAATGCTGCAATGAATAATTCTCGACTTCTATACAAAGTACCAAATCAAGCCAATCCTTTTCTTACTGTTTCCATCAAATCGTTATATTCAAATTATCATCAAATAAATCTATGAAAAATAAAATAAAATCCCCCATCCGATCACTCCTTCCCCTCCCCCAAACCCCAAAAAAAAAAGAGTCAAATTCAAATAAATAAGAACTGAAAGAGAGAATCAAAAGAACAGAATGATTGCCTGATTGTCTCCTGATGAAATAGATCAGCCAGTAAATTGTAGTCAGTTAAATCATCAAACTATCCACCACAAAAACCACATAGTACCAAAAAGTGGGAATATTTTGTGTTAGCATATGAAGGTGGATAGAGAGAAAAAATAAAAAAATTTATCCCAAAATCGAAATACAAAAATTTAATCGAAAAATCGACTGAAAGCCCAAATGTAAAAGAACATTAAAAACCGCATCAAATAGTCAAAAAAAAAATATATAAGGAAGAAATTCAAGGTGTTAGTATTATTCCATCGAACAAATAAATCCCAAATTGAGATTAAAAAAAATATTAGCGTAAAAAACCCAAACAAAAACATAAATTTTCTGAAACCCAAACAAACCTAAGCAGAAAGCAAACACGAAAAAGATAAGCATTCACAGATATACATCGTAAACCAAACTGAAAGCTTCAAATCCATTGAAACCAAACCATGGATGGAAAGAGAAAGAGAGGGTGATACGTACCGGCTGCGGTGCTACAGGTGGGACCAAGGCGATACAATGAGAGGCGCAGTTAGAGGAGCGGCATGAGAGTGGAATGTATTCTCAGAGCTAGAGGGAGAGAGAAATCGTGAAGGATAGCTGAAATAAAAGAGGGAAAATGAAAAAAAAAAATAAGCAAAGTATAAATATGCCCTCCTAAAACAGTAGAACGACTAAAATACCCCTACTTCGTAACAGTTAAAATCGTTATAATATGACAGAGCTTAGTATTCTCTGCACTAAATTCTGGAATCCCGGCTGAAAGTTTAGCATGCCCTTTGCATTATAGTCATTCTAATGGGTCTTCAAAATCATACCTAAATTGTTAAATTGTGGGCCCAAAATCAACTGCGAGGATTCCTTCAAATAAACATGGAGAAGAGAAAATTATGTCCAAATGAATGATAGATTGGATTTAAGATGAATTTCGATGGTGAGTTCTTGCTTTTGCTGGTAAATTATAAGGCTTAGGTGGTGTTTGTTTTTTTTTTTTTTTTCTGAAATCTGAATCTAAAATCTGAATCTGAGACCAACTGAGTCATCTGGATCTGAGAGCATTTAGATTTGACTTGTTTGAATTTAAGTTTGTTTGTTTTTTATCTGAATTCTTTTTATAAATGATATCTGACAAACTTTTTGACACTTTTGCCTTTATTTAATTAAAATATATCCCTATTAGTTTAGAGTAAGTTATATTAGCAAGCTCGCCAATCAGGGTGGCTCAGATAGTAGGCATCCCCTCCAAATTGGGGGAGATCCTGAATGGAGGATCTCATGTAATGTTAACCATTAAAAAAATAAGAAAAAAAGCTCAATTTTTAGAGGACCAAACAAGTTAAACTGTAAAAAGGACGATTTTGTCATTATAATAAACATTAGAGGACAAAACTGTAAAAAAGACGAGTCAGCATATGTTATTTCTTTTCAGTACAATTTTTGTGCTGAAAAAAAACCTCCTTATTTCAGACATATTGTTGAGTCAAAATTTGACTCAGACACTCTAAAAAAAAAAAAAATATATGAAATCTGACTCGGCCCAATTCAGACTCAGAGTCAGATTCAGACATGTTTTTCAGAAAAAAACAAACAGCCTCTGAAGTAGAACTATTTCATTCAATAATGAAGAGTTTGGAATTGCATGGACATAAAAAAATGTGATCACCATGTGTTTGGAAAAATTCCTTAACAAACAAAACATGGTTTTCGAAAACAAGATTCTGTTTGAGAGCTGCCTTTTTGATTCAAAATGACGTTCTTAACAGCATTCAAAGAAGTAATAAAATAAAACAACTACAACCATATAACCAGTTAAATCTTTCCAGAACATTAATTTTGATTTCAGTAACATCTGTGGAAGTTCCTTATTGATTTGGAGGTTTTTTCTTTGAAAGAATATAGGAGATATGTCATAAGAGAACTTGTTGGTCTTTATTTGCAGAACCCTCACAGAGTTCCAAAGACGATTAAATAGCTACTTCTGAGACTCGCATGCTTCATCCGAAGGCGAACTAAACAATTATGTTCTAGAAAGAAAGCAGTACTATTATAAGGTACCAGAATCTAGTCCATGCTTCAGTTATATCTTAGTTAGGCTTGTACAGAGATCTGTCTCAACTGAACCTTGTGTTGATTAACTCTGGTAGGATTCTAAACATTCTTATCAAAATCTTAAAAAACAAAAAAAGTGCATTAACTATCAAATTTAGCAGTATTGATGTGTGCATTTGTAGATTTTGCAAGATGTTTACTTCAATTAACTTTTGGATTTAGTTCTGTTTTGTGTAAATGACCATGTCTTGTAGCTTGTAAGGGTCTGCCTCTCTTGAACCCGGACAGTTTTGTTGAGTAGGTTTTAACTCAGCTTATAGCTCATCTATATGAACATGAAAGTTGCAGTTTCTGCATTTTCCTTGAGCAATTTGTTATCTGTGATATAGGCTTTAAGGGGAGGAAATGCAATGGAAGATCCTCCCTTACACCCTTGTGGGGAACATGGAAATAGTGTATTGTAAGACTTTGTTGTGATAGATGTCTTGTTTGCCCAAGGTTGTTTCTAACCAAACACAAGGATATATGATGCTCATCATAACTTACCCTTGTCTGCGTTGAAGCCCTTAGTAGTGAACCTTGAGTTTAGTTATACGTGATCGTTGTTCCGGGTGTTTTTATCTGTTCGGTTGATTCTGAGTAAGTTGAATTGTAGGTTGCAAATTGAAGGTCTTTGTTTAATCTAGTTCATCTTAATTCCAACTAAAGAAAGAAACAGAGCAAAAGATTGGGAAAAAAATGCAGCCAGCAGAGAGATAGCCATAACCTGGCACTGTCTAGGTGAAAGTAACTTTGTTTTTATTTTGTATTATATTCTTATGTTTCATAGTAATACCAGAATCGTGTTGTTGGAGACTGAGTAAATCTAAAATAATAATGAATGAAAGAATTTGGTGTGTGCAGATCAGACAGAAGTAGAAAAAATAATGTATGAATATTACAATAGCTCAATATCCCCAGCTTTCTATAGATTGTAGAGTCTGTCCCTCTCTAGGAAAGATTGGTGGTGGCACATTCGGGAGGCATGCCCTGTGGGAAGCGCTTTGTGTCGGCACAGTAGTTGTAGATCATGTAGTTCTTCTGCACCCATTTCATCCTCTCTTGATTTGTTGAATCCAGTTCTTGGTTGAGCCAGCCACTGTTGGTGGTTGTAGATTGTGCTGAACTACTACAAGAAGAGGCTCCCGAAGACGACCGGACACATGCATCGGCATTGAAGTTTTGATAGGAGGCGGTGAAGGGAGCATGGGACCAATCGGTCTTGATGAGGCCACCCCTTGTGGCCCAATCGTCAGCGTTCCAGAGACTGGAATAGATCCTCATGGGCTGGTTCTTTGGGTAGGGAACACCAATGGATTCAGAGTTCTTGAATTCTCTGATTGGAGTTCCATCCACTGAGAAGCTGATCAAAGGAGAGAACAAATCAATCAGCCACAGGTTTAATGAGACAAATTTAAGCTATATATACTGAAAACATACGATAAATAATTGAATTTGAGCTTTGGGATATGTAATGACTGCTTACATGATTCGTTGGGGATTCCAGAGGATGGAGTAAGTGTGGAAGTCGGCCGTAGGGTCGAACCATAGATAGAACTGCTGCTCTCTGTTGCCTTTCCCTTGGCTGAACACGTTAGTGTGAAGAATGTAAGGATCTCCACTCAGATTCCCCAAGAATTCGAAGTCAATTTCATCGTGGGTTGGTCCTAGCGACGATAACTGCATCAAAATTCAAATCAATGTTAATACAAAGACATTTAGAATGGAGTTTATCGATATTATAATTGAAAGATAAGAAGGGTGCGTGGTGTTGCAGCATATATATTATGCACTACTTACATAGTAGGCAGTGACGGTGCCGGCAGAGTTGCCAGGGACAAGCTTGAGCTGCATATCAATCTTGCCGAAGAGGTATTCATTCTTGGACTGAAAGCCAGAGCCAGAGGCTTTGTCAAGGGAGAGAGTTAGAAGTTGTCCATTGTTTAGTATTTTACCACGACCATCTCCCCAAGTGATGTCGAAGTCTTGATAGAAATTGCCAGCAGCAGAGACAACAAGTGAAGTGCTGACCACTAGAGATAAACATAAGAACAGTAACGAAACAATACTAGTAGTAGAAGATGAAAAGGCCATGATGAGCAGCTTTGAGTAATGGGTCGAGGTTTATGAGTAGATTGGATGTGAGAGTTTTTAAGTTTAGAAGTGTGATTTGTATAGGTAGCAGCAGCAGCAACATGGTTATATAGTAGTTGATCGATCATCAGCTGGGCACAGTTGGCAAAAGAGCGTTATCTGATTTCTGGTACTTGCTTCCTTCCTTCCGCGTACGCGGTTTTAACTTTTAATTTGTTTGTGGGGATGAACAAAGCTCAAAAAGCTGCTATTAGTTGCCCTAGCTAGTTGCCGGTTGGATAATTTTACATTGCCGCGTAGCCAACCACCTCATTGACATAGACAGCTGCTCAGCTGCTGTTTTAAATTCTAACCACTTTCAATAAAATAAAATAAAAAGTGGAGCACCGCCGATGCGCCACAGCCGGTCCACACCTGACATGGGGATTTTGCTTTTTTTTTTCCTTGCCTTTTTACCGTGGTGCTGTAACGACCCAAAATAATTAAGTCTAGCATTTAATAATGAGTTTTTATTCGGAGCATAATTTGAAGAATCGAACCGTACAATTGGGTAGATCTCGAAAATTTATGCAATTTTGACTATTCATGCGCGAAAATCGGGCACTAATTGATCCCAAATCGAGGCCCGGAACACGATGTGGATCGGTACCGAAGGTACCCGCGATTTTGACTTTGATTTTGACCATTAAATATTATTTAATTGTGTATATATACTATATATATGTATTGGT
>MVGT01000727.1:634683-693435 GCA_002174775.1 Macleaya cordata
CATGGAGGACGGATCGAATCCAGGCCGCTGGTACCAACACTCAAAAGGTTTTACTCGTATTGATTGGCACCTCCGTGGTAGCACACTTTTGGGCCCACTGGACTATCTAGAGGTTTCAAATATAACGCCTCTTTTGTCCTCTTAAGATATGTTTCATGTCACGCTTTTTCAAAAATACATGTTTCGTTTTACAAACTCATCACAATTTTACGGCTCACTTACACCTCTTCTAGGGCCCACCCAATTATGACCCAAGAGTTGATTTATTGTACGAATGATGTGGGTCACATAGGTCGTGTCCAGAGACTTGGACACATCTCCTATGCAGCTTAATTTTGCTGTAATAGTTGTGTTCTTTCGTTTCTTTTTTCTCTTTCTTCCACCACATCCTTGCAAATTCCATCCCACCAATTTTTTATATTTTCTGCATGTCTTATTCATACACTCCACATACACGAGGTCATTGCATATTAAAAGTTCAGTATTCTTCCTTGGCTTTTGTAATTTTTGTATTTTTAGTAGCTTTGGTTCGTCACTGCTATTGAAGATAGTCGCACATGGGAAGATGAAAGTCTTACAATCTCATATATAAGATTTTGGGTCTCTCCACTCATTGTCAATTGGTTTTGAGTTGGATGCCCACAATTTTAGGTTTATAATTAATTATTTTTAAAATTACAAACAAGTGTCGGTGGGATAATTTAGATCATCGATCCATATGTAATTAGGGCCAAGTACCTGAGATACAAGGTTTTAACATGGGGTTCAAACACATTTTATTCACTGTTAGATGCAATGATCTGATGATTTAAAATTTATTTAGAAATGATCTTTGTCACTTCTTAAATGATCTTTGTCCCCTTTAGTTTATAAACTTACCTCAGTTTTACACTCCACTTACACATATTTTCGGGTCCACTCAGATATGATCTAAAGGCTTATTTTTTGTGTGGATGATCTTATCATCATTTGGGCATCATGGGTCATCTCTAGGGGCTTGGATACAACTCTCATACGGCTTAATTTTGTCATAATAATTGTGTTCGTCTGTCTTTTTTTTTTTTTCTCTTTCTTCCACCCCACTCTTGCAAATTCTAGCCCACCAGTTCTTTATAATTTCTTCATGTCTTATTCCAACACTCCGCATACACTCTCTAATGGAGCTAGCTTAAAGATGACCCAATATCTTCTTCTTTTTTTTATGCCGATGATCTCCATTTCATGTGGGTCTCACAGAATAATATCAAAAAGGTATAAGTGCAACGTTAATAGAGGAAAATTAAGGAATTTGTAGGAATAAATTTGCGGAGGGATTAACCAAATTACACACATATAATTTACCCATTCACACGTACTATGCGCTTCAGGGGGCTTGTGTATATAAACATGCATGTATACGTAAGAAACTCATCACAAGGTACATTTATCAATTACTGAGATAAAAAGTGATGATCATCATAAATAATCATCAATAATTCAATATATATGGCATCCAGGTAGCTAGCTAGCTTTTAACTAAGAGTCATCGGATCCTGATCAGGCCTCAGCCAATTGCCTGAAATTGATGGGGGTTACAAATCTTGGTGCACCGCCGTAGAGGGTAAGAGCTGACAAATTCGCCGCCGCCGCTGTAGGGTGATACCAATCCCAGAACAAGTACTCATGCCGGTTCCAACAAACGTCAGCAGTTTTTAAACATGGATTTCCTCCGTTGAATTTCCCACCTCCACAGCATGCAGATGTTATATTCTTGAACCCTATACATATATAAATAGAAATAAAGTCCCCCAAAAATCTTATACCATGATATTAATTAGTTGCATATGGTTGCCAGTACTTACAAATTAAGACTTAATAGTGAAAGAAATTGAATAGGGGTTACGAGAAAAAAAAAATTCAATTCGTGTTTTCAGGAATTTTGTGGAGATGTAGAATTTAGTGAAAAACTAGTTAGATTTGTAACATGATTTTTAATTAATTTTTCACAAAATTTGTCCCCACAAAATCTCTACCTAAAATCTCTATCCAAACAGACTATGGTCCAATTTAGTATTACTGTGACTTCGAGAAAAAGTACTTTCAGCTATGTTGTGCTGTAGAAATAATCAGATGTGATGTATTCGAGAATTACGTACCGTAGGGAAGTGGGTTATCCATGATATTAGTGACCATCTCAAATGCATTGCCAAGTGCGTACTTCATCCCTTTTAATTCGGAGCTGAGTTTAATCAACAAGCATTCGGTCGTCGAGTAAAACGCTCGAGAGTAGTCGTTCAGGATCTCCAGACATCCTCCCGTCTCATTAGAAGCCCTTTTAGACGGACAACAACCTATCGGTGGTGTGCTTACTATCCCGAATTTCCTTGCTCCTAGTTTGAAAAGCCTCTGCAATGTTATTGCATTTATGCATATTATTTTATTTTTAGAGGTGAGTTTGTTTTGAATAAGATCAGTAACTCGATGCTAATAAAAAAAAAATTAAATTAATGCTAATGAGAATTGAAATAACTCACTTTTAGGTGTTCCTCGTACGTTCGTGAGAGTTTAGTCATGAACTCAGACATGTTAGGTTTAGTATTGTCAAGGAAGTAATCGAAGATGTCGTTGCTGCCGACGCTGATGAAGAAAAGAGACTCAGAGAGAAATGCATCGGTTGCTGCTGCCGATCCCAATAACTCGGTAAGATTTCCACGGACCGTCTCAAATTGTTCGATCTGTTCACCCAATGATACGACTTTCCCCTGTTGATGATCGATAGTATTAGTAAGGACTAAGGACATAACAAATACTCAAAGAGGCAAAATTTATTACCTAATTGTTGTTCAATAAATTACGAGGCCCAAATAGAGAAAATCAAAGAATTGATTTTTTGCGAGGATGTTTAGAGGAAAAAAAAAAAAAGCTTACGAGAAATGATCCGGTGCCGAAAATAATTCCAGACCCTCCGGACGCAAAATTTACACCCGTGAAGATATGTCTCCTAAGAGGAGTTGTTTTGTTTAAAAGAGCATGGAACGGTGGCGGGCTCCTCCGGAAACCTATTAGTTTGGCTGATTAACCATGCACAAAACAAAAAAAAAAAACACACAAATGATTAATCACAATATAACTATTTCGATGTGAATCTCGATAATCATCCAACGGTTTATATTAATCATATAATTGTGGTAATTTAAAGAAAATACTGATCATTTTAATTACATGTACGAATGAATTGTTAATTGAGATTACCATAAAACAGCCATGTATGATAAACAAATATACCTAGATAATCAGCACCATTAAAGCCATTGCTAAACCTTCCAGTGGGTTTCATGGTGGGATAATCGATCCCGTTGTGTGGGTAATCTGCTCTTGCCAGCATACTAATTTCCAAGTAATTATTAGTCCCGACGTCGGCTGTCGAATCACCGAATATGAAAATGGCCGGAACTGTTGCAGCATGCGTCAAGTTGATCAAAATCACCATGGATAGAAAAAAATTTAGTAAAAGAAAAGATGAATTGATCAATCTCTTTGCCATGGAATTAATTGATCAGTTAGGATCCTAGCTAGGTTTTATTAGGACCTCTCAAAGTTAATTAAGAGTTTAACAATACTTCACTCTTTAACTCATTAACAAAATCACTTGAAATTTATACCCTAACAGTGTGAAAAAAGGGCCAAGCACTTAATGCCAAATGTGTTCCCCCTGGAGAGCAAGCCAACAAGAACTAGGCCGGTGTTGGGGCGGAATGCCCTAGTGAAAACCCAAGACCAAACGGATCCTGAGATTCCTGACCTGAGAACTCAACAAGATTTTGTATTATTCTAAGTTCTTAACACGGATTCAATTTAAATTATATTAATTAATTACATGATGAATTGCCTAAGTTCAAAAAAAAATAAATAAAATAAAATGGTTTACACTAGGATGAAAACTAGTACAATTTCTTTTTCACCCCAAAAAGTGTTTAGCAAACCATGTATTTTTGTCTTAATTATACTCATATTAAATGATGCCAATCAGCCAATGTCTAATTAAAAGTGTGTTTGTTTGTATTTTTTGTTTGTTTAGTTTTTTTTTTTTTTTTATTGAATAAAAAAAAAATCGATACGGTTGGATCAATGTAAACAAGGTATAAGAATACATAAATAAAAAAATAAGGTAATTTGCATAATACGTAAGAAAGTTAAAAAATTACTCTTTTTAATTACTTCCTTTTAAGTGGCCCACCCAAAAAAAATTCTTCCTCTGCCCCCGGAAAAGGGTGGTATCTTATGTCTAGTTCAAGAGAAAAGCAGGGATAAGATAGTCCTTGCACATTCTACATTCATAATTTTCAAAGATGACTTAGTCATAATAATAATAATAATAATAATATCAAAAACATTATATTTTATGCCGCTGGTATCAAAAGGCAGAGCTTAGTAAAACATTATTAATTATTAAGTTTCTAATAATAAAGATCCGAAAATGAAATTGTGGCGAAACATATTATATGCAACAGATGATCGAAGAGAAGATCTCTTAATCAATACGAATAGGCCTTCTTAGGTGAAAACGATGAATGTTTTTTAGCTTTACCCTATAGTCTATACAGGGTTTGTCATTATTACACAAGTTCACCATTTGTTTAGGAATATAAATTCTATGATTTTTTTTGTTTTTTTTTTGTTTTTTCAAACGTGCTCTGTTTAACTTTTTTCCTTGGTTTGATTACACTCTCCCTTTGTTAAAACAAAAATGGAAGGGATCTTATTTATTAAGGCGGAAAATTTCTTGAAATGACATACTATTATACTCTTCCAAGTTCTAGAAATCACCAATGGAAGTTTTTAAAACCCCCGAAAGAACATGTATATATTATAAATATAGGATGAGACAGAGTGCGAGGGTTAAAACCCTGAGTCTGTTAGGGACATGTTGTAAACAACCTAGCGCCGTGGGTTGAGATGATTTAAGAGTTAATTTTTAGTGTGAAAAAAATATACCTACAGCTGTATTTGATAGCAAAAAAGTATTGTTCTGCAAAATATGTTTATTTCCACCAATTTTGCCTAATTATATTCCTTGGAGGGGCCAAAGAAACCTATTTCATAGAATTATATTGAAAACTAACTATACTTTTGAGTAGATCCAGTTCTGTGAAATTAAAAATGCAAACAAACAGCAGAATTTGTGTTATTTCCTCAAAACTAACCCAATTCCGTCGATTTCAAACACTATCAAACAGCCTACAATTTTGATTGCACATTTGGCTTATATAAAAACTATGGACGATCAGATGGCAGACTAAAAACGAGTAAGAACCACCCATTTTCACACAAAACTCAAAAAGAGCTCACAATCATTAACACGATTGAAGTCCAAAACAAGTACAAAATGACCCAATTTTTTTCTCTCACTCTAGCACAATCTTTCAACTAGGTCACAGCAAAAATACCCAAGACTAACAGCCTTCTTAATTAGAAAATTCAGAGCAAACAAGATTCACCTACGTGACAGAAGACATGCTCAAACACTCCCTTCACATTCTCTTCACATTCTATCTTCTCTCTTCCGTGGGGCGCAAGTGATGATTTCGTCAACCCTAAGTATCATCTCTGCAGCCTCAGTTGCAGAGAGCAGAACAGCCTGTTTCACTTTAAATGCCTCTGATATCCCCAGCTTCTCCATATCTCCTACCTGCACACAAACCCATATAAACGCTCAAGTGTCAGCAAGCAATGGCCGCAAAGGTTAAAGCCCGTAGCAAACCACAGCTAAGGTTCAACCCAGTATTCTACAGATGGCCTATATATGTATAAAAGATGGTTGAAAGACCTCAGTCACAGCTAGCTAGAAAGTTGGGGCCAAAATACCAAAAGATTGCCAACTTGACCATGAACATGCTGCCATATTAACTGGCCCAGAGGCAAACCCAATAAAATGGAAGCAAGCCAAGGAATGCATTAGTGTGGATCCATTGTGCATTAGGCACACTTACGGCTCCAGTGATGACATCAATCCCAGCCTTGCTATCCTCCCTGTGGTGCTCAGCTCGGAGCTGAGATATCAACTCCGCACTGTCCAAACCTGCATTGTCTGCAATAGTTGTTGGAATGGCCTGGAGGGCCCTGGAGAAAGCCTCTATGGCGTGAGACCTTTTCCCAGGAGTCTTCCGTGCCAACTCGTCCACTTCCTTTGACATCACCATCTCAGGCCACCCACCTCCAAGCAAAACCCTGCTGTCAACTACTGTCTGGGATAGCACGCACAGCGCGTCATGAAGAGACCTCTCAGCCTCATCGAGCACATGAAAACTGCAAGCAAAGAAATCTATCAAAACCCAAGTGACAAGAAACAGCGCCTCTAACAAGGATCAGAAGTACCAAAAACCATAGATTGACAAACTTTCAGCATTTGAAACGAAAAGACCGATGTTGGATGTCTATCAAAACTGATGAAGTCGCCTTACTGAAAAGAATAGAAAGGGGATGCTGAAATCTAGCACAGCTGCAGAGGAATATGGACAGATGTACCAATAAAATAACAATGTGCAAGTTGCACACACACATGCTGCAGCCTAGGAGACGGCAGGTCAACAAAAACTACCTCACTTCACGTTCAAGATACTAGCCATTTAATATGGAACTCTCTTCTGGAAAATTCAACAGAACCTTCTGTGGTCATTCAAAAGAATGAAAATCTCACTATTCATTCAAGTAAGCTGACTTTTAGCTTAGATCTTAAGGGGGAAATGCCTGTAAGAGGTCCCATTATGTCGCCAACTCCAGTTTCACATGCATTTCTTATTTTCTGGATCAAGAACTAAGAAAAAACTACTAATGACAATCAACTTAAATGTCTCAGCATTTACTCTTTCCTGAAGACCCTCCACAAATTCATAAAATTAAGCCCTACCACCACAGTTATCAATTAAGAACAGCTTTGACATCACCTAATCATCTTCACTTTTTTATTTATTCCACATCTCGGCGTGTTATGACTAAAACCTTAACAAATATATATTATCAGAAACCATAAAAGGCTGTATGGCAGATATGCCCTCTCCTTACCATTCCCTATTCTTCAATCTCCTCTAATGATTACTTAATAAAAATGAAAAGTTCTGCACTTTTTTATCTCCAAGAGGAAATATATTGTGGTTCAAAATATTGTCCATCTCTTTCTGTCTGTGTTGGGCCATCGTGCTCCAGAGCATGTCATCTCATAGTAGAACCCTAATCCAAGTAACTTCCTTTTTTAGTGTCTTTATATCAAGCATAAGCAATAAACACCATTTCTTAAATTAATGAAGCATTAATATAACTGAATGAATATATATTCATATCATTATGTCTCAATATGTTACACTAAGTCCTACTGAGACACCAAATCTACATATAAAGAAAAAAAATAAACAATGAAAAATGTCATAACTGTCAAATAAAACAAGAGAACATACCTTGCACCTCTCAATACTATGGTACATGCTTGACCCATCTCTACACCAGAAAAATGGATCAACTTATCCTCACCAATCATGATTTCCTCAATGAGCTTGCAATGACCCAGTTTAACAGATTCAGGATTGTCAAAAGTTGATGCAATTTCACCACCCGTTACCAAAGCCAGGCGCTCAATGCCATCAAAGTCAGCATGCTCGATTGCAAGTATTCCAGCATCAGCGAAGAGTTCCTCTGGGAAGTTGTATATCAACTGTCTATTAATAAAACAGTTAATTCCATGAGCTATGATCTTTTCCACCTTCTCTTTCATTTTCTCCTTTTCTGCCCCTTCAATTTGTGCAACCCTAGACATTGAGTCAACACGAACGCGAGCCCCATAGATCTTTACTTTATCAGTGTCCATAGCAGTATTTGCAATCAAAATTTTTGCATTTTCTATACGCTTTGGTTGGCCAATGCCAATTTTCTTGTCAAGAATAAATCTGCATAGAGAGAATAAATTCCCATGAAGAATAGGTGTATGTATATATATATATATGCTATTACCCAGAAACAGTTAGAGGATACAAAAATAAGATGATGAAATAAAATAAAATGTGAAGGCATAACACATTAATGAAGCATTGAGTAAGAAATGCTTATATATACTTCTGTGCATTCAGATCCTTTTTCAAGCATTAGAAGAGGAATGAAACCTAATAGACTCCTACAACACACTCCAATGACTGTAGGATATTAAAATTTTAGCATTTACAAAATTGGATATTTTTTTTTTGATGAACACAAAAAACATCTCAATGAAGGATAAGCTAGGATTCAATTTGGGATGGTGTTATTGGGTATAACTGCACACCTAGTGTGTACTGTGTAGAATGAATTTACATGCCCAAGGTGCAAAGGCCTGACAAAAACCAAGTATTGTTCATGCTTGCGTATTCCCTGACAAGAAAATAGCTCTTGTGCAACTTAAGATTATTCAACCTAAACTTGAATCCTCAACTAAACAATCAATGGATGTACTTAGCAGCATTCGTGTGATGTATCATCTCATTCAGACACAAGACTTATTCCATCAGATAAGCAAAATAGAAGAACCAATGACATCCATGTTCTTGGATACTGCTAAAATATTTCAATTAAGCGAGATAATTAATTGGTGAGTGGTAGGAGTTAGAAGAAAGAGAATAACTCCAGATATGGTTTTAAACAACAAAGATAAATGAGAGATCCGAATAAAATCTCATTAGTACTCCCTCCCCAATGTACAGTATCACATTAACCTGCACTTCTATAGCAGAAAAGAGTAAATCTGAGCTAATAGATGTATAGGATAGAATACCGCAATACCCATTGCAGGAAAACAGGGCCTGTACAACAGAAGGATTAATCTTTTTTTATGAAGACAGGAGAATTAATCTTACATGAGAGGAGAGGAGTGCAAATAGTTTTGTTTGTTTTATTTTCCTTTTTTCATGGGCAATCCCACGAACCTAGAGGGAATTAACTCAAGACTATCCACTATATATCCATCAAAAAAAAAAAAAAACAAGATCCCATACCATCTCAAGCAAATAAGCCAAAAAATATAAACTTTATGAACTGGGAGGCGAAATGAGTAACTTGTGACGGAGAGTAGAATAGGCCTTATGGAAACAAGAACAATGCTGCCTTTGCCACCTTTAAAGGCAGAAAACTATAGAAGTTAACATTCCTACCCTTCATCCAGGAATGAGTCTATCAAGGATCCTCCAGGCTTCTTAATAATTTGGATGGACTCTAAGTTTGTGCTTCCCTGCAATTACCAAAGAGATGATAATCAGAAAAAACTAGCTAAAAAAAGTATTTCAAATGAAAAATATTTGGGGAAGCATTAAATGCATACAAGTTTGGAAAATGCTGTAGGTATAATGACTGTGACACATGTTCTAAGAGAGGAAATATATATAAGATATGATAGAATACCTCACAATATTCCCTACTATTGGAGTTTCTTTACGTACTTCATGTATGTTTAGCCACCTATATACTACCTACCCACACATTTCAAGTAGATCATTCACTTTACCCCCAATATCAAAATACAAAAAGTCAGTCAAATGATAGCTGGTACTATGAAACGAGGTATCACGCTTTCAGGTCATCTAACCATGCCTTGTATGGAGAGGAATGTGCATTATTCAAAGAGCAGGACTTGGATCCAGTTATTTTCAAGGGTTAGTGTGTTTATTTCATCACTTGCATCTTCTTTACACGTTCAAATTTTGTTTTTCCTTTATGTGCAGGGGAGGATACTCCATGTTTAATAAATACAAATCGCAAATTACATTATATAATTGTACAAAGCATATTTACTAGTAATGGAGTTCTCCAGAAGAAATAGTGTCCTTGAAAACATGTTACCCAATCAAGTGCAATTGGGATATGCAAAAGCAGAAAACACAGGTCAATCAACTTAGTGACATTCATGAACCCTGAAGGTAGGGAAAGTAATCCTTCAACGAATGATTCATATGTGCCAAAGTTTCACAGAGTGGCCATGTTATATTAATGGAGACAGAAAAAAACTTAAAGCTTTACACCACAGTGCAAGGAAGAAATAAAAAAAACTGAAGATGTCAACAAGATTGCGAGGTTATCACGAATTGCAAAAGCTAAGGTGAGTTATTACCTTAAGCCTCATAACAGCATCCACAGCTAGTTGTGCAAAGTGTTCCTTGTCCTGTGAGAGAATTTTCGAACTCAAAGTTGTCATTGCAATCTTCATCAAGTCCGATTTAAACTTCTCTGAATTAACACAAGGAAAGAGAATAAATTAGAGAAAATCGAAAATTCCTTATTGAGACTCAAAAGAATTGAAAAATATCATCAACATTTGTATGTATATACACAGGATTATGTCTACATATACATTTTTTTTCAATGACATAGTGTCCAAGCCTCTTAGAGCATCAAACTAATTCTTCACACATGGAGTCCGGCCACCAAACAGGGGGGGCGGGGGCGGGAGGTGTGGGATGTCTCAAACTCATTACCTCTGAGTTGTGGAGGTGAGAGTTCAAAAGTTGGGCCCCCATGGGGTTGATCAATATGTACATAATAAAACCCATCTTAAGAACTAAGAAGTTCATTATGTTACAGAGAGACAGACATACAGGCAGTTAACACCTTTTTTTTATGGTGATATGTAACACTTGATATTCTCCATACAATTATTACCAGCATCCTCTTTGTTATCCATAACTTTCTTCAACAAAGCATTTTGTGCACATTCAGCAGCCATCCTGTACCCTACCGAAACAAACAGAAAATTTTCAGAAAGGAAGCAAAGAACTACCAATTCTACCGTAGTCTTCAGGTTAATGAAAACAAAAACCAAACAAAGGATACAAATCTATGTATTTTCGAATCACGAAGGGCTTCAAGAAGAGAGAGTGTTAAAAACACGGAAATGTAAGTACTCAACCAATTTTTTTTTTTAAAAGTACTCAATTACTCAACCAATATTTCTTGACATGCGTCTATAATTCAACAAAAGAAAACCTGAAATTATTGTCATGGGATGGATCTTTGCGGCAACCAATTTTTCTGCCTCCCTCAAAAGCTCTCCAGCCAAAACAACAACTGAAGTTGTCCCATCGCCAACTTCATCATCCTGAACTTTAGAAATGTCTGAAATCTTAAATTAAGGACGAGCATAAGTTATACAAAACATTTTTTCACTTAATTCTTGGTAGAAGTCTGACTCAGCAAACCACAAAAATCAGCAAGAAGGAGCAGATATTTTACAGCTACTTAAGTTTGAAGTAAAAAAATTCCCAAAGAAATGATCTCAATAAGGGGACCAAAAAACAAGACAAAAATCAGTGAAACCCAGGAGTATCAGTATAATCCTTCAAAGTGCACCCCACAAACGGAAGTGAAAGGATACCAACAAGAACTTTGGCCGCTGGGTTGTCAATGTGAAGGGACTTTAAGATTGTAGCACCATCATTTGTAACAGTAACACTGCGTCCTCTGCCCGATGATTGTAATATTTTATCCTACATTAACAAAGAAGTAGCTAAGGCCAAGCACAAATTGGAAGTTCAATTTGGCTACGCATTATGCTCCGGTGACAAAGAAGGTGAAAAAAGAAACTTTACCATGCCTTTCGGCCCTAAAGTGGTCTTGACCAGGTCAGCAATGGCCATTGCACCAACAAAAGAAGCCTACATTAAAGATAGAAAAACCGATTGTGGAGATGATTAATTGTTAGGCCAAAAAAAAAACATGAACTCAATACTGTAGGAAATGAAAGAGTAACTATTGCAATAGGATATGCCGAGCTATTAAGCAGGAATATGAGAACTCACCATTCTTGCTCGCTCCCCTTTTTCTTCAGTAGCTTCATTTTTAAGTAGTCTATCATTCTACATCATTACAACAAAGTAAACCTAAAAACCACGATCTAAAATAAATGAGTGAAAACAAATATAAAAAAACAACCAGTAAAACGTTACCGCCATGATAGATAGAGTAACAACGAAGATAACCGGCACCAGGGATCTCAAATTTTCTCAAACAAGAAACCGAGGCTTTAAGTGCAGAATCTGAAAATGAGATAGACAACATAAAAATTAGAACTTACACACCACATACATAGACATAAACTTGACTTGATTTTCAAAACATAAACACTACTTCCAAAAAAGACAAGGTTTTCCCTAAATGCTATGGGCAATCAAATTTTTATAATACGCTATTTGGGATATTCTGACCAAACACCCACCCTGCATGCACACATTAATTTGTTCAGAATATCAATAGAAATGTTCTCAATACTTGAAACAATAATTCCATAAAGAATGATTACTTAAAAATAATAATATCCCAGATAGAGTATTATATAGATATCTACTAACAAAATCATCTTGGCTACAAAATTATAAACTCATAAGAACTTTTGACAAATACCCAACTGGGTATCTACTTCAGTTTCTATGAATTCAAATGTTCTGATTTTCCTCTCATTTTAGTATAACAATTTCAAGAATGAAGATCTTATTCGATAATATGAACATAAATCATATAAACTTCCAATCTGGCAACCAAATAAATGCAGCCAAATCAACATGAATGTCACTCTAAATAAGATAAGAAAAGTTATTAATTTACAAACTAAGTTGATTTGAATCAAATAACAGAAAAAAATCAATTCCTATTTCGTCAATTATGTTAAAAAAAAATTCTAGTTCTTATCAATTAAAGACAAAAAGAGTGAAGGAGGTTTACATACAGTAGATAAGAAGAAGGAAGTTGAACTTTCTAAATATCAAAATCTGACTTCGGTTGCAATAACTAGCCGCATATTTTAAAATTTGTCCTTATGACTAGTTAAATCATTCAGATCAGCGATTTTTATTCTTTTAGTGGGTTTTTTGTGAGATCTTTAGTGGAGTTTTTTGTGTGAAGTTGAGTTAAAAAAAAAACCCATTAACTATCAACCATAAACCCTCAAATTTCTGCAACAGAACAGAGAAAGGAAAAAAATAAATAAATTTCTACAAATGTTAGCTAAAACTATATGCTGAGATAGATAGATAGATAGATATATATATAGAGAGAGAGAGAGATTCGGTACCTGGTGATTTTGGGACGGAGTTAGTGGCGTGGAGAAACAGCAACAGCAACAATGGTGGTTTTGGAGCAATAGCAAAATGATGTTGCTGAAATACAGAGAAAAAAGAGAATAAACAAAAGAGATTTTAGGGTTTAAAGCTCTTTGTAGGGGCGTGCAACTTGGGGCTAAACTCGAGCCCGATGGGCTAAACTTGATCTTCGGTTTAGGACGGCAATACTCGGGTTCGGACTTGGCTCATAAACTTAAACCCGAATTAAAATGGGGTTGGGCTCGGGTTATGTCTCGGGCTACCTGAAACCGACTTTTATATATACTAGCGAAATCCGTACTTTAGGCACGACTCATAATTCGTTCGCGTTTTTATGCATTAGCACATGTTGACATGTCTTCGGATCATGTGGTGTTTGCATCGCCGCGTTCGTAATTAATACCCAAATGTTTTTTTTCTTTTTAAATTTTGTCAAAAACTGATTTTTAGATAAAAAAAAGTTATAATATTTGTTGTGAGTTTTCATTGTCTAAACTATGTTACAGCATGTATTAGTCTACGCTTTCATGCATTTGGCACATGTCTCCATGCCAACTACATAGCGTCTGTACCGTGTTCGTACTTAATGTGCAAAATGCTAAAAAAAGGAAATATTGGTATTGGTGGCCGATCTCTTTTTGAAGATCATCGCAAATGTTTTTAAAAAAAATAAATAAATTATCAAAACCTAATTTGCAGATAAAAAGTTTACATTTTTTATTCTAAAAAAAAGTATATAAATTTATCTCTCATTCACATGTACACCTTCTTTTTTACTAAAAAAATATGTGTTTTCTAATTTGGCATCATATCTATAAAAGTTCGAATCCGTGTACATCGTTAGTTTTATATTGGCTGTGGGGCTCACATGATGAGGAATCAATAGATGATTTTTCGCGAGAATGATCTGCAAGATTAGTAGAACATCCCTATCAAAAATCCTATAATTCTAAATTTTCTAGCCCCATTAAAAATTGATCGGAAGTTGATTAAAAATTAACAGTGAACAATGAACGATGAAAAAAAGAGTCAATTTTTAATTGGGCTAGCAGTTTTAGAATGGGGTGATTTTTTGTGAAGATGATCTACAAGGTGAATAGAACAAATCTCAAAAAATATAAGCCCCTAGATCAACCTCATGTGAGCCCACATGCCACTGTATATATAAAATGTGCAAATACGGTTGTATGTTGATCTGTTCTCTATTTTTAAATCTTAATTGCATTTGGGATTTGATTTGTGAATTAGATTTGATTTATGAGAACGAATCAAAATACATCATTATTCATACATTGGATGTGTGGCCAGATGAAGTTGATCTAAGGGATGATATTTAGTGTGGATGTTCTTCTCACCATGTTGATCATCTTAACTGAAAATTAGCACATTCTAGAACTTGTAACCCCATAATCCGGTGATTAGAATTCACTAAAAATCAACAGTGTTACTATTTTTCGAATGAGCTTATTTTTTGTGAGGATGATCTACATAATAAAGAAAATATCGTAACTTAAAATTAACTTTTCAATAATCTCCATGTGGATGATCCCACATGCCAATATATTGCCTATGTATAAATAACAATGTACCGGAATCCACTCTCTTGATTTATTAGCTCTTTGATACGAAATTGGGCCTATACGTTGTTGGGATGAGTTTATAGAGACAGCCCAATTAATCATTCGACGTCAATGGGTATTATATAGGGAATTTTAAAAGCGCACCCCTAAAGTTTGTTGGCTGGATTAAATTTGTTAAACATTGCTCCAAGTCTGAAACCTGTCACCAAATTTTATATGAATCAATGTTGGTAAAGTTTCTAAATCAAATTCCTGGATTTATGAATTTTGAAGACCAGGTGAATGATCAGAAAATAACATGATATTATTTGCATTTACTTAAAACAATAATAACAATAACAATAATAATAACAATGAGAAAAGAAATAGAAGCTACAGCAATTTGCGAAGAAAAGAATGTGAAGACCCAAAGATGGGGTCAATTTTACAGACTCCCTCTATATCTTGGCTTGGTGCCGAGTGAGCACCAAAATCAGATCGAATACAACTCCTTAAATATATAAACCTAAACCTAATTGATCTCCTTCTACCATCCTGGATCGAAAGATCTTCTTCTTTCGTGGGCTTTAAAGTGGGCGAGTGTGTCGACCGGTCGCCTTACCACAAAGACGGGCATTTCTTGGGATGGGGTACTCATCCCTGATTGATTCCACTGGCGAATAAACACGTAAATAAAATTGTTGTCCGAGGTATTGACGAGCCCAAAACTCAGATCTCACGTTCCACATTCCTACATTGTCGAGTGCGACATAAATTGCCGACCATGACTTGGGATATACCTGAACAGTGCAACGTGCAATTGCATCCCTCAGATTGTACTGATTTCTACTTGACTCTGTCCATTGTCCTCCATCCATACTGCAATACAAGAAACAAAGTAATCAGTACACACAACTTTTATGTTAGGGGTCCTAATATGTACCAGTACAGTATGATTAGTAAATGTATATGGCTGTTTTACTGAACTACAAATTGGTACTTACCCAACTACGAAGAAGGAATAGCCATCAAGGTGCCAGCTCTGGACAATGTTTTCAGGGTTTTCAAAAATGATCTCAATAAATGCTCTAAAATCAGCAGCCATTACCGATGTGTCGAGGTACATGCCTTGACCACTAGGCTTGTCGGCAATGCTTCCAAGACGGAAAACACCTCCAATCTTGAAGAAGTCGGCAATCTTGAGAGGAGTATCTGCTGGGACGAAAGAGACACTGTTAACTGCATACCTCTGCTTCTTGTTTACTTGAGCTGCTGAGCTTGCAAGCCTGATGGTTCTGGTGGTGTTGATCATCCCATAGTGGTATGAACCTTGTGGGTTCGGCCTTGGTCCACTTGCAGTCAGGTTAGTCCTAAGATTCACAAAAACAGGAGTAATAACTTTAGAACCATTTGGAAAATGGAGAACTATCATCTGGGTCTGGGTTGGGCTTCTTTTAAACTTGGAATAATAAGGCCCAAGACCAATAATGAAACCTCTAATGGGCCAAAATATCTGCATGTCTAGAATGCAATTGAAGGAAGAAAAAAGAAGCTGGATGTATACCTGATGGAACGGGCCTGGTTGAGGGACCAATCGATTTCGATGGTAGGACCACCTGGAGGTGGGCCAGAGACTGGGCCAGCGGAATTACTGTAGCGAAAGATGCCAGTGGTGGTAAGGAGGATGGAGGTGAATCGAGTTGAAACGACAATGTAATAGTCTTGAGCAGGTTGATCAGCCGTCACTAAAACGGAGTAAGACTGACCGACGTGAACATCCAGGGACGAGTAGGTGGTTTGAAGAGTGTGTGTTCCCTCGACTTCAACCAGTTTCATCTTGTGGCCTTGGATCCGGAAGTTGAGTGAATTTTGTAGGCCCACATTCGAAATCCGGAACCTGTATGTTTTTCCTTGTTCAACTGTGTAAGATACACTGTTGGACCCACGACCGTTGATGAGGATTCCATCAGGGAATGGGAGCTTCTTACCACCATCAAGAATCGATCTCAACCTCTGAAATACGAGGACAAATACGTCATTATCTATATAACAATAAGAATGAAAATATTTTTTTACTTTTGTAATTAAAAACTTTAATCTTGAGTAACTTAAAAGTTTGGTAAGGCTGGGCTTCATAATCATCATAGGGACAGTTGGGCTTTAAACCAAACAAGACATTCTGGTTAGATTGGGCCCACCTAAGGAGATTTCCTTTTCCAAAAGTAGACCAACGAACATTAATCACAACCGTCAAAAACATAATTGGTCCACTAGTTAGAAACCTGATGATGTGTTTGATATTCAAGGGACCAATAGTTATACCATAGAAAATATGAGTAGTGCTGTTTGGACCAACCAAGTTACAAATGTTGTGCTTGATGCTTATGTGGTATGATCGATTCCACTGCTGCGTAATTTAGAAATCCTTTCAAAACATTTTTAGACAGAAAAAGTAGTGGATCTCATCCTGTCACATAAGCGTCTCACAATATTTTTGTAAAAATATGGGTGCAAAAAGTATTATTGAGAAATTATTAAGGACTAGTTTGGGACCTCCTAGTCCTACTAACTTACGATATGCACCGAATTCTTTCTTATAAAGCCCAATAACGCATGTTGTATGTTCACGTCAACAATGACAACTTCACTTTTTATCAGTTTAATAATTTTTCTTTGTTTGGACGGGCATGCAGAAGGTGGGGTCAACAAGACCCAGCTGTCCTAAATAAAAGCATACCCAAGTAACCCAACAACTTGCAAGAAGTCAAAATTAAAATCAAGATGGTCAAACAAACTCCCTCCATTAATGAGCAGTGGAAGGTCACCACCGACACTAGCACATGAGATCCCCACCTCTGCTTTTTTGGTTTTTTTTAATTTTTTCTTTCATTGACGTGCCCTTTACTCCTCAATTAAGTAGTATTGTTGTAAATTGTAATACTAACTCTTAATACGGTAGAGAGAGAAAGTTCTAGAGAGAGAAAGAGAGATGAGTGAATATATGGTATACCGTGTGGTTCGCCTTGTACCAGTCTCCAATGAGAAGGGTGTGATCATCAGCTGGTTCAGGGAAGGGAACTGGGATTCTGGGTCTGCTAAGAATCTTGATTCCACCAAACCCACCAGCAGCTTTGTGGAAAGCAAGAGAAGGATAGTAGAAAAAACTGCCGATCTGGTCCTTCACTTGAAGAGTGTATGTGAAATTCTTCCCTGGTGGGATTGGACATGTTGTTCCATAAACTCCATCTTGCCATGAATTCCTCCTTTGTAGAATTCCATTCCTGTTTTTAGAACCAAAATTATCAATTCATGATCAAAATTCACATAATTAATTAACGTATTATTGCTTTTAATTCTAATTAATAACAAGAATTTCATGGAGATACTACCAATCATTGATCAACAAAACACGCTGGAAAGTGGAAATGCGCGCAAATTTTGCAGGCTTATTATTTTTGACTAATTTTACACGTGGTTGAGGCCCCATATCCATATCTTTGTGTATATCGTATTATTAAATAGTTTGACTATTGAGTGTTTTTTAACAGACTGTACGCACCAATCAGGAGCAATCACATCAATCTCGGATCACCCACAACTTAGTAAATGCACAACAACTGTTTTCTCATAGCAGCTTAATTGCGTAACGGCCATGGGATGGACGTTCCCTTCCATACGGGGTCTGTAGTAATTATAATTGCCTTTATTGTGTGTCAGTTCAAACACTATAAAAATTTATAAAAAAAAACAGAAAATGTTGCCAAACTAATTCAATAAAGCTTTTTGGACCAAAGCTTTTACAAAAAACATACCAAACACTTATGTGGCATGGTTGGATCAACAACTTTTCCCTCTTAAAAGTATTTTGAGGGGTGTCTGATTTATGTGGCAGTGGGACCCACCATTCCACGTAAGTGTCGGGAACGGTCGGTCCAAATAGCAGCATTGAAACTAATTATAGATGGTGAGAATTAAAATCACATTTTCGTGAGGAATGAGACTACAAATCCACCCCTTTCTTGGATTTGTTATTCCCCGTTTTTAGAGGAATCACAGGAGATGAAAATTTATAGAACATATTGATACTTTTCCAGAAATAGAAGCAACATTTCAAATAAGGGCAGGGTAGGTGTGAACATACTACTCACCTTAATTACACACGTTTATCTACTTACTGTATTCAATTTTTCCTAGTAATATATAGTTGTCAAGGAATCATGAACGATTAAATATGCTAGCAAAATGCACAATGACTTCAAGATTTGTGCGATGAGATGATGATCGGGCGGCCAACCCGTCCCCATCATATCTGTGATTGCGATCTATATTAACAATGTTGTATTCGGGTACCATGTTTTGGCTAACTACTCCAACTATTCCAATTAAAGCTATCCCATATAAGGATTAATAGCGAAAGTGACTAGTTGTATAGCACTATAGCAGATGATGGTTCAGTCCCTAGATAGGTCTCGAATTGATGAATAATTATTAAAGTTAGCACGGGAATTTTAATTTTAAAGTAATAATAATAATAATAATTAAGCTTTTAGATTTTTTTTTTTTAAATAAATTTAAGAGACATTTTGATAATTTGGTTTTTTGGCGCGTTCTGTTCATACTGCTGGTCCAGAAACTGATTGCCAATGCAGGCGGTGATCCTCTTGATTAATTAAAAATATTAATTAATTAATTAAGAAATAAATAAATAAATAAATAAATAAAATGGATAAATATTGTTAAATCACCTTCATCACAATAAAAACGGCAAAAAACGACAAAATTAGTACTAAATGGAAAAAAATGACAAAAACCTCCATCTGAGAATATCAGTTTTCTTCATACTTCATTCATGAGAAACAAAAACTCCGTCCACATTAAAATAACAGAGGTATTTGTGTGTGGTTACGAATATCTAGCTAACATGGTGGGGTTTAACTTCACTTTCCTGTAACGACGAAAAGCAGATCGAAAAAACCAAAAAAGTAAAGATGATGATCATGCAGATAGTACCAATCCCACTCAAACTCAAAACCTCAATTCTTTTCGTCTCAAAGATTTACCCTAAATATTTTAATTAAAATCAACCAAATCTTAATTATAAAGAATGTTTTATTAAACAAATGAAAGCAGAGAATTAGAAGATATCATCAAAAGATCAATATCAATAGAGAGAGAGGAAGAGTTCTAGAGAAAGAGAGAGAGAGGTGTTACCAGGAGAGGAGGAATGGCTCATCCAAACTGTTGAATACGTTAATGATCAGATTGTCATTTGTAACAGAGTAGATTTCAGGACCGGGAAATTGACCGTTGATCAGTATACCCTAATATACACACATCAATTCAAGAAAATTCTTTCAGATCAAAGGTAAAGATTGATGGACAGTTATCACTGAAAACTTAAAATGATCAACAACTAAATTTAGAGATCTTAATCAGTTTCTGACCTGTTGAGGGACTCCAAGAGGATAAATGACACCGTACGTAACGTTCCAAGTGAAGAACCTGTAAGGATCTTCAGCATTAACCACTACAAAAACAAAAGCGAAGGCAAAGAAGATTGTCGCTAAATTTAGCGACATTTTTTAGCAGCGATTTAGAGAGACAGAGATAGATAGTTTTATAGAGAGAGAGAGAGAGAGATTAATTTAGAGAGAGAAAGAGAGGGAAATGAAGTAGCAGGGATGGAGAAGGGTTTCTATGGTTCTCTGTTTTGGAGTTTACAGAGTGACTATATAAAGAGAGAAATGAATGCGTAGGAACTGATCAATGAGAGATTTCAAATTAGGTGCATGTTTCTTTTTCTTTTTTTAATACTTTTTTTCTTTTACAATTTTATTCGATAAAATTAAAAAGAAAATAGCAAAAATAAGTGCTGTACAGAACCAGAGCCGTAAAGAAAAAGCCAAAAAATTAAAGAAATAAAAGAAGAAATAAAACAATTTGAGTGTCGGTTGGGGAAGGGGCCTGTCATGTGTGTGCTGAGATGGTAGGTCCCACCTTACACGCTTTATACCGCGTCACCACATTAACTGAGTTTTTAAATTTCTGACCTTTCTAGTGCATCAGGGATTACTATGTCTAAATGAGCCGTGCACTCATTAATCTTACACCGTATAATACATATTCGGACCCACATTAGTGGGCCCCATTGAATCTACCACGTGGCGTTAAAATTGGGTTGCAGCACTGAATTGCACATATAACGAATGTATGAAATAGTTTTCTTTCTTAGGGTTTTGGCCCGTGATTTTTGACGTAACCCACGGAAAGTGCATGTGCTAAAAACTAGTCATTCTATTAAGCTTTATTTTAGTTTTGTTTTGTATGTCCTTCTTCGTATGTATACGTAGATGTCGTTGTTGATTGAGTAATTCAGTTCTACGTATTGTAATATCGATTGTGTGGCCCACTGATAGACGACCAAGATTGACCACATCTCTTTTAGATTGTGGTAGACGAAGTTAGTAAATCTAGAGTACCGCTATTTAGAACTACCGCGACATTAAGAATATCAGTTAGGTATGATTTTTGTCAGAAATGACAAACTTAGAATAGTACGTAGCTAGCTAGATGTTGTTTTACATATATACACACTTAATTAACACCATCCTTTTTATGGGTAATTTAATTGGTAATCCCTCAAATTTTGAATATTGATCATTGACTTGTTAGTCAAAACTTACTTGGGAATTACTGTGCCTATGCATGTATGGATCTTGGCACGGTGATCGATCAAGACACTGCCATACACAGGACAAAAAGTGTAGTGTGAGTTTTTTTTTCTTTTTTTTTGTAATGGAGGGTGCACGAGAGTGATTCTATGCTCGATTTCTCAACTACTAAACTCACCTGCCATCAATTAAATTTAAATAGAGAAGACAAGTTAGAGTCATACACTATTCATTTTATGGTTTGTTTAGATGTGAGATTCCAAGGTAGGGATTCAATGGGGACCAGGGATTCATGTTTCCCTGGTCTATTTGGCTGCCAAGAATCCCTGGAAACTTGTTTCCCAGGGAAACATATTTTCCAGCAAATCCATGTTTTGGAGTCCCACCTCCCCCCTTAGAATTTGCTGGAATTCTAAAATAAGGATTCATTATGTATGCACCCAACTCAATGTAGATTACATCCTACAAAATTAAAACAACAAAATAGAGATTTTCTTTGGATTTTAAATGGTAACCAAACAAACCAAAGGATTCAAGTTTCCAAGGATTCATGAATCCATGGATTCTTTTATGGTTGCCAAACAAACCAAAGGATTCATGTTTCTAGGGATTCATGTTTCCAAGGACTCATGTTTCGCAGGGAAACATGAATTCTGCATCCAAACACACTATTAAATTCTTTCTCTAAATTTATTGGTAAAAAATTCTAAATTCACCCGTAATTCTCACTTAGTAAATTTACTCATTGATGTGAAACTAATAAAATTTGGAGAGAGAACGTGAAATGAATAATGTAGGACCTTCACTTATCATCTTATCTCTATAAATTTAATTGATGACACATCAGTGGGTGAGTTTAGTGGGTGATAAATCCTAGGTGAGTGTAGAAGTGCTCTTATTAAACCACACAAGTCCTAAGTTTTTTAAAGTTGCGTTTCTGTATTTCCAAATTAAAATATGTAAGTAATCTCGGCTGAAGACCAACGCATGTTATTATGATTTCATTCACTGAAAACAATATCTTTTGTTTTATAAAATCCAATATATATATATATATATTTGATAAAAATTCAATCTAATTTTATAGTAGAACCCAAAAACAATTTTAAATGTATACAAGATATAAATTAGTTTTATGAATCACAAACCACATGAAGCCTTATAATTCTTACTCACTTATTAGCATCAATGCCCAACTCCAAGAGTATAAAACCGTTTTTCAATTTAAATCGCGAACCAAGTACCCGTAAATTAGGTTGTCTATTTTTCAGATGATAAAATTGTGTCAGTTGGAATTTTGAAGTCATGGGGTGAGAAGCTGAGAATATCAAATGATAAAAAACGCGTTACATATCATAATCACGTGTAAAAGCTGTATACGCGGGAAAATGATTAATTTGATCTCTTTCTTTATTTGAAAAATAATTATGTTAAAATCTGATCAAAATACGTACGTAGACCAATACCATCCATGACGGGCTTACTGCAGGCGTGCCCCTTCCCATTCACACATTGGCGTGAATTCAAAAACCAAAACCGTTAGATGGTCCTCGAGGTTTGGGTTTTGTTTAGTTTCTTAAGGTTGTACAAATGGGCTGATTTTTTGATATGTATATTATTTATACTATTTGGATCATATCTAAAAAATAAGTTCAATCGGAGTCCTCTAGCACCTTCTAGCACCACATACACTTAATTTAGACTTTAATAGTATGAATGAACTGCTGAAATTTAAAATGATTTATTTAGAGGGTTAGATATCTCTGATTGAGCTGATTTTTTGTGAACATCTTATAAATAATGATAATATTATGCTTACAAAAATTCAGCTGATTTGAAGACCTGTAACTTGCAAAAACATCTTTTCGAAAACATCCTTATCTAACAAGACCCATATATGAATCATATAAAGGCTTTTATATTGTAGCACTCTTGAGTCTACTACTGACACGGGCTTCAAATAATCTAAAAAGCTGAAACAAATAAAAAGGCGAGGCGGTTTGACTTTTTGACGAGGAAAGCATGTAATGAGCCTGGCAAATTAAATGAAATGTAATGTAATGAAATAGGCAGCTGCAGCTGCAGCTGCAAATGAACATGTGAAGGTAAGTCAAAACCATATTAATTAATTTACAAATAATGGTAATATTATATATAGTTATGAAGAATGTGGGAATGATATTCCAGTCTGTTATTAACAAATTTAAAATGGTTCTTAAGCTGTGGGACGACGACCCACCTAATTAACAAAAATATAAATAGAATATTATTAGTAGCTAGGAGTTGCAAATTAAATCAAAGGAATAATACTTGATCGTTTGTCTTAAAAAGTCTTTATTTAACCTCTGTATTTTTAAAGTCCACATAAGATGATTTAAGAGTTAATATTAGGCGAGAATGTTCATCTTACTATAAACATCATACTCATAAAAATCAATTCATTTTAAAATTTCTAATCTCATCAAAATTTCATTAAAAAAAATAACTAAAAAACAATAGTACAATAGTTTATTGTTGATCTAAACCAATTTTTGACAGAATATTTATGGGGTCAAACTTTTATAGAATGGACAAATTTTTTTTTTTTTTGAAGATGATCTCCTGATGTATTGATTATTCGTACAAAAAATTAGCTATTAGATAACCTCATATAAATCTTAAAAATACAGAGATTTAAAAAGGGTTTTTAAGAGCTGGGTCAAATATCTCCTTCCTTAAATCAAATGCATATTGGCGGGGGAGGAGTGTATGGTTCAGCTAGAAACTAGCTAGCTATAATCAACCTGCTAATTAATAAGAAGGTTCCTTCTTTGAACCTTCATGAAACTAATTAATTAATTACTAATTGGATTAGTTTAATTATCCTATTCTTAAAAAAGTCTGCCAATTGAAGGTAGACTTCTCAGAATAAATAAACAAGTAGCATCTACTAACATTAATTAATTTACTGTATTAATTAATTAATTAAATTAGTCTGGGAAGAAGTTTAAATTATATATATACTATATCGATTGATGACACGAACCCTAAAAGATTAAAAGTATGGATGATCAGATTCATCACTAATTCTTTCGATCACGTTCTTTCTGACAGTCTAAATGTACGATAAAACACCCCCCAAAAAAAAATGAAAAATGAAAAAATAGTAGCAAGTGGAGGAGGATAAGCAACAAGTCAACGAGATCATCAATCTATCAATCCAATGGTTGAGATCGATCAATCATTTTTACATTAAATAGATTGAGTGGGGGTTAGGGTCCCACTCCCACACTCTTTCTGGCTTGCTTCTACGTACACTCTCTACAGAGTCCACTCTACCCGAACCTGAAGCATGTTACTATTAATGCCCAACCATGATTCACGCTAAATGTTCACCCCCAAAAAAACAAAGGAAAAAAAAAAAAAAAAACTTCTAGTAGTAGTGTTCAAATTAAGAAATGATGATGATCATGAAAAGTGTGGTCATGGTGGTTGAATTTGTGGACAATAATATATAAAAAGCTTACAAAATGTGTATAGCTAGGTCATAAAAAGTAGTCCTGATTCACGCGTTATATTATCTCATCGGCCAGTCTGGAGTACACTCTTGAATCTGATGCAGTTATGTGAATTCCAGCCTACTACTACTACGTTGTTGACATCAATCGGGCCTGCTAGTTACCAGCCAAAAGATTGAAAAATGAATCAGGCTACCCCCACGATATGATATGCTGGCTGGGTGAAAATCGTGTGCGCTAAAAGTTAGCAGTAGATGGAGAGGAAGTTTAGAACCCTAACCTAGAAGAAAATAAGAACGAGGAAAGAAGAGAAATTGGCACACAAATTTTTTGAGTAAAACTTATAATTGATGATATTAAGCATCCCAACAAACACTATGAGCCCTCCTAATTTTTTATAATGAAACAATAATATTATTTTTTTAAACAATCTACCCCACCAAAAATACACTCCACCAAAGTACACCCCATCCCTTCCACCATCATCATCATCTTCACATCCACCACCACCTCCACCATGGCCTCTCCACCACGTCTCCACCCGCAATACCTAGAGAGAGAGAGAGAGAGAGAGAGAGAGAGAGAGAGAGAGAGAGAGAGAGGCAAGCCTTATGTAGCCTGACGTTGGGCTAGACCATCAAAGGGTTAGTTCCCTTTTCATAAGTGCAATTCTCATTAGTGTGTTGCTTGAAAGATTATCCCTGCAACCGTAACTGAGATTTCTTCAACCCAGAAATGTAAGGAAATAGAAATAAAATTATCGCTCATATCGCACAACCTCAGCAATCATCGCATCAACCACAACATCTGCCATGGCCGAGCCTAGGTTCTATGTTGTTAAGAAGATCATGAGGCGCCCACTTGAACTCTTTAGAGAGGCATTGGATGTGGAGGCTATGATGAAAGGGATGGTGGAGTGGTAACGATGGTGATGGTGGGGACAGTGGAAACAACGATGGTGATAAGGTGGAGGCGATGGTTGAGGGGCAGTTGGAGTTTGGTGAAGATGGTGGTGGTGGTGGAAGATGAAGATGAAGAAGATGGACATGGTGATGGTGATGGTGATAGTGGTAGGGTGGGGTGGAAAACCCAAAAACTTAACTGAGATGGTTCATTGTGTCAAAGTTTGCTAGGATGGCTTATAGTATTTACTAGGATGCTCAGTATCTCAGTCAAATTTATAATCTAGAAAACTTTTCAAACTGTATAAATCCACTATAATTAGAGAATTTTGTAGTACAACTATCATCAATATACAAAATTCATAAAACATACAATTTTGAGGTGTATATATAAACCTCTAAGTTATAGTCAAAACAAAATTAGAAATCATAATTTCTAATAAAAAAAAAAGTAGAAATTTTCAAAACATCATTGGAGTCCACGAAACGTTTCATCAACGAACACAAACTCTCAACAAATGAACATCTAAATTTAGACTGTATTTGATGTTCTAATAAAAAAAAAGTACAAGAGGAGTGAGTTTTCAGCGAATTACAAGTTCAACGTATTTGATTTACGTGGAAAACAGTAGTTGTAATAATTCTATTTACTTCATTTTCCTATTTTGAGCGAAAACCAACTAAACTCATTTAAATCAAAATTAATCCCGCCCTCAAGGACTAATGCTCTTTCAGCTATATCAACGTCGGTAATAATTGGGCCACAACAAGGGGAACCAAAATTATGATATCTGTCCTTGCTAACATCATCATGAATATTTGTCCTATTTTGAGTAGCATGCACCAAAATTTAACCTGAACCATGACTTAGAATGTTTTTTAAAAGAGCGTTGCTTTTTGGACTGGTAGACTTACAAAATAAATTCTGGACGCTTATGTGGTATGGTAGGTTATGCTGTCATATAAGTTGAAAAATTCCTCATAACACTTTTGGGAAGAGAAAAGTGGTAGGTCCTACTCTGCCACATAAGTATTTGGCACTAATTTTGTAAACTAGTTGGTCCAAAAAACTTTATTGTTTTGAAAAATAAACTAATTTTCTTGATCAACAAAAATATGTGGGATTGTTTTATAAACCACGTTGGGTATTTCACCAACAGTAATTTTTATTTTTTAAAATCGTTTTTTTTTTTAATTGAAGAAAAAAAGGTTATACAAATCAATTTTAAATCTATACTCAATTAATTTAAAAGTTAACAAACGTTTCCTTCCAAAACAGCCCCATTTTTTTTTATAATTTTCTGATTAAAAAAATCACCAATTTTTAAATGTAAACCTTTTCTTTTCGTTTTTAGAATCACTAGTCTATCCGATCCACCAATTGTTCACGNTTTTTTTTTTTTTGTTCTTTTAATTTTTTTTATTTTTCCTTTGTTTCTTTGCCTTTTCCTATTTCATATCTCCAATCTTGTCTTCTTTTTAACCAATGATGTTCCACCCACATCAGGCTACCAAAAACAGCAAGACTACGTTAACCTTTCATGGGAATTTCAGATTCTAAATCTAGTCTAGACACGGGAAAATTACTCACTCAAAATCTCTACTGATCTACGGGGTACAAATAGACGAAAGACTATTATAGAAAAGTGACAGTCTGGTCCTGGTTCGGTTCTTAAACTTCTCGGAACCTGAACCAATAAATTAATCATTTCAATTAACGTACTCAAAATAGGTTCAGCCAAAATAATCGTTTTCAGTTCGACTCAAGGTCAATTCATGGGTTTCTTTATCCCAATTCCTCTTGTAAAACGATTTTAAGTCCTACAGATATGATTTTAATTCCATCAAATATCAAACAAAAGTACTTCTTCTCTTTCCCGCCAAAACACCGCATGATGTGACTGTATCTAAGAGTTGTACATTCAAGATATTGGCACCCCAAATATCTATATGCCCTTCGGGCACAGATTCCTCAAGTAACCCAAGAATCAGCCCAAGTTCAACAACAGTTGATTTTGGATATACTATCTTCAGCCCAAGCCCAGCCTAAATCACAGATATATTAGCCCAACTGTAGGCTTTGGTTGGGACTATCCCAGTAGCACTTGTAGAGTTGAATATCCACGCGTTAGTCACCACACACCTCATAAAAAAAAAGGGTTAGCCTAATGGTTAAAGCTCTGTATGATGTCACGAATTCAACTCTCTTTGAGTCAACTCTCTACCAATAAGATCTTACCTGATAATGTTGATTTGGAGATCTGCCCTGCCCCATAAATTAGTCGAGCGTGCAAAGTTGCAAAATGAAATATGTGCATCAAATAAAAAGAAAATTTTCCTATTTTTATGGAAGACCATAGGCTCTAATGCACCCCCATTATGCGGGCTTCACATCAAGATAATCTAAAAGATGATTTGAAGTGTAGATTAAATCCTTATCATCCCCTTCAAAAAAAAAAAAAATTAACCTATTCTTTAACTTTTAACCCCATTAAATATTTTATTTGAAATCTATATGTTTAAAATTTGTTGTTTTTTTTTACATCTAATTGATTTAAGGGAGTTAGGAGCATAGAATGGGCTTCACAAAAATCACTCCCATGTATCATCTTGCATGTATAGAGCCTTGAAATGAAATGGGGGTGTTTCAAATGGGTTCACTTGTCTTAAATTACCAAAATCTACCCCAAGACAACAGGAGAAGAATGAAGACACAAAAACTCAGAGGATGGGATTTCTTATCCCCAAATCCAATCTCTCTGTTTTTTCTGGATAATTTGATTGCTGACGTAATGAAATCCCTGCAAACAAAACAACACTCCTCAACCATTCAACCTTACCAAAATCCACACAACACCAACAACAATGGAAGCTCTCTTCGTAAACCCATCTCTCTCCCGGCTCAAAAATCCATCTTCCAAAATCATCTCCTCCTCTTCACACGAACCTACCACAACCACCACCGCAATTCCATCTTCCTTTCTCCCTCTCCGTCGTCTCAGCTCCTTCTCCCACCGATTCAACCTCAGAACCTCCGCCGTTGAAGATAAACAGAAGCAATTACAGACTTCATACTTCGTCGACCAAGACCAAGTACTCATTGATCAACAACCCCAAGACGAAGAAGAAGAAGAAGACGAATACTATGGTGAGGTAAAGAAAATCATTGGAAGCAGAAGAGCCATCATTGAAGAAGGGTCGACAGGATTAATGGAGTACCTAATCGAATGGAAAGACTGTCACACCCCATCATGGGTTCCATCCTCCTTCATCGCCAAAGACGTCCTTGCGGAGTACGAAACTCCTTGGTGGACGGCAGCTCGAAATGCCGACGAAGCCGCTCTCCAAAAACTCATACAACCCGAAGAAGATGATCAAGAAGAAGAGGGTGGGACAATTATTGACGGCGGTCGAGACGTCGACGCCGTAGACGAAGATGGGCGCACTGCGCTCCTCTTCGTCGCTGGCCTAGGTTCCGTACCTTGTGTGCGCCTCTTAGCTTCCGCCGGTGCGAATATTAATCACAGAGACATTCGTGGCGGTCTCTCAGCCCTCCACATGGCAGCTGGATACGTTAGACCTGATGTAGCAAAGCTTCTGATAGAGCTCGGCGCAGATCCTGAGGTAGAAGATGAGAGAGGACGGACGCCGTTGGATCTTGCGAAGGAGGTTTTAATGGCGACTCCAAAGGGGAATCCGGTTCAGTTCGCTAGGAGATTAGGGCTTGAAAATGTGATTAGGGTTTTGGAGGAAGCGATTTATGAGTATGCAGAGGTGGAGGAGATATTAGAGAAGAGAGGGAAAGACGACAAGGTGGAGTATTTGGTGAAGTGGAAGGATTGTGAGGAGAAGGAGTGGGTGAAGGTTGGATTGATAGCTGAGGATTTAGTGAAGGATTTCGAAGCTGGGCTAGAATACGCCGTGGCTGAAAGGGTGATAGGTAAGAGAGAAGGAGAGGATGGGAAGAGAGAGGTTTTGGTGAAGTGGTCGGATATCGAAGAGGCTACTTGGGAGCCTGAGGAGAATGTTGATCCTGACTTGATGAAGGAGTTTGAACGGATTGAAGCAGGGGAGGAGGTTGTGAATGTGGGGTCCACTTCCTCATCTACGGTGCAGGATACAGCTGAGTCGTGATCTTTGATTGAACATGTGGAGGTCTTTTTTGTTTTTATAACAGTTACCACATTTGTAATTGTGTAATGGTTGCAGGTTAACTTTTAAATTAATTGGAGCTTCTCCACGGCAAGCATGGTCTGCTTAAAAGTGGTGTGCCACGTAGGAAGCACATCCAATTTATTCTTAGAGCATCTCCAATGCAAACATGGTCTGCTTAAAAGTGGTGTGCCACGTAGGAAGCACATCCAATTTCTTCTTAAAATTAAAGGTGTGCAGCGGATCGAAACCGTTGATTTTAGGCCAATCCGCAACCGATCCAATGTTGAGTCGGTTGCTAAAAACTCCATCCATTTCGATCCGCCTTGATTTTCCATCCAATCTGATCCCATCCAAGTGTCATTGGATTGGATTTGTCGGTTTGGTCGGGTTAGGCCTAATTTGTTTAACAAAAAAAATTTGCTAGTAAAAAAAACAGAAACTTGAAAAAAAAAAAAAAACACAACTGAAATTTGGTTGAAGCCCAAATTTTTTACTTAATTTTTTTTTACACATTATAATCTCTCATCTCAATAACCCCTAATTTATAGAAGAAAAAAAAAATAGGAACACTACAAAACAGAAAGCTTTACTGATTTATAATTTTACATAAACTAAACTTGATGAAAGCACTAATTTGTTTTTTTATACACATCATCTACTACTCATGTGGATGATCGAAGCCCTAATTTACATACAAAATTAAAAAAAACATTTATATGTTTACAAAAATGAAATTTAATTAAATCTTAGATCTAATAAGAAGAAGCAGAAGAAAGAGGAAAAAGAAATAGAAGAGCAAGGAGGTGGAGGATGAGAGATCGATGCTTCCCAGTTGGTGCCGCAACTGCAGCCAGTTGTTACTTTGTCGGTAGAGGCCTGGATCTCTTGGTTCAGGTGAATACAACGGATTGATGAAGAGTGTCGTAGAGGAGAGGGACGGATTGATGAAGATCAGGAGGGGAGAGGGACGATGGACTGATAGAGAGGAGAGAGGGACGATGGAGGCATCTACAGTTTTCATTTAGAATTTAGGGTTTTTAGTTTTAGGGTTAGTATTTATAGTTATGATTTGAGTTACTATTTTACCCTTATCTTTGTAATAAATGAACATGAGTTGGATCGGTTATTCAATGGTTTCGACCCTGCCGATCCGCCTACATTGGTTTCAGAAATTTGATAACCGATCCTAATCCAACTTCAAATTGGATCGGTTCCGATCCAATGTAGAATGGATTGGATCGGTCGGTTTGGGCGGATTGGATAAAAAATGCACAACCCTACTTAAAATCCTCTCCCATACAAATATGCTCATTTAATTGAAAGATGATGTGGCATGCCGTTGGGAAGACATCCTCTAGTCCATCCTCTTATTCTACAGGTTCACTAAGAGGATATCTTCCCTTCCTAGTCAGCAAATTCAGTTAAAGATATTATTCTTTCTCCTATTTTTTCTCCCTCCCTTTTTACAATTAAAAAATAAAATATTTAATTAATTAAATACCACATAGGCAAAACAAACAAACAAACCACATTTGCATTGGAGATGCCTTTTTTTCTTCAACATAAATTGTGGAGCTTTTTTTTCCACATAGGAAGCAGAGCACATTTGCATTGGAGATGCTTTGAGCCTCAAATTGATTATGGGTCCATAGCAAACATATAACAAATCTTATAAATTTACTTTAAAAGGTACGTAAGAATGACGCCGTTAATGATGTAGAACGATTACAAAAGGAGTTATTAATGACGCAGAGAAAATGCCACCAAGAGGCATAGAAAAATCGCGAGTAACCTGGTAACCTGAATTGCTAATAACAATTGTTAAAGCAAGGTGCAAAAATAAGATCTTCATATATGAAGTTATCTTGTACAAACTACGAGCTAAAGATTACAGGATCAAAAATTTACTCTACCTACATTAGCTTACACGTCTGTATATTATAAAATAAATATATATCACATATGTGAACAAGTTGATCTTCAACCATCAAAGCAGTCCTTGATTTATCAACTCAATTTTCAAGAGCTGATCCATCAATGGAAAGCTCAAATTTCAGGAGGTTTTGGTTTGTATAGTAACTTCTGCATATTCATCCCCTACACTGAAGAAGCTGAACGGGAATATAAATCCCTCCTTGGAGGAGTTGCTCCAATTGTATTCATGCATGGTGAGCTTGGAAAAGAGGAGGAAGGCAGAAAAGAAAACCCCGGAAAAATGTCTGACATGACAATCGCGGCAATGGTGGAGAGCTACGGTGCATGATGATCAATGAATTCGTTCTTAGGAGCTCTATGTTGTTGGATGACTAAAACTGAGGCACTCATCACCATATCTGAAGAAGCCAAGACATCTCCAACTACTCCGAGCTCAGGACATTCTTCCCAGTCGCTCATTCCCGTCGTTAGAGGTGAGAGTCCCCGGCCACCTTTCCCAACTATAAACAGTGAGTACATGTCTTTCATGGCACTTAGAACCTTCATTGTTTCTGACCCATTTTCAACGTACTTCTCTACATAACTCACTTGCCTGGATGTCACATACCTAATTTACAACCATATATTTTTTATCAAAGTTAGCTCTAACAGAAATCGAAAATGTAAATAAACAACATGTTCAAAACTATACATCCATTCGAATTAGCAAGCAGAACCCCCCTATCAAGCCCAAGATCTAGAGTAAAAGTAAACAACTCTATTCTATCATTTGATGAAATGATGTTGATGATGATGATAGGCATACCTGCTATAAAAATTAGCTAAGAAGGCTTCATCTGCATCTTTCTCAGTCACACTAGTCATGATCTTCATTAGAACCTCATCCTCCTCCTCATTTGATTCCATATTAATTCTGGCCTGGAGTTCTTTCCTCGTTGAAGGCAGAAACCTAAAGACCGTCAACTTCACGTCGGGATGCATGGCCATGTGGCTACTATAAGCTAATGCCTCACGATCATCGGGTCCACCAAAAAACAAAGTAGCTACTTGTTGCTTCCTCTCCGAATCAGATACTTGTATTGGAGCAAATCCCCTGTCAACAAGGATGGCTACGGAGCATGGAGCGGCACGGAGGACCTTTTGGTTGGTGGTCCTGATCCCTTCCTTGCTAGTCTGCATCTTTCCATCTACACGTTGATGCTTGTGAAATGGGAGTATTATGATTGACACTCTCAAGTCCTTTGCACTGTCGCACAAGTCGTCATGCATGGTAGTAATAGGTGATACGGTTTTCACCTGGTGGATTGGCAAGCGTGTATCAGCAACGAAAGCATCAATGCTCTCATTGATCTCTAATTCATCATTCCCACCATAATCTTCATCATCGCTGATGTCCCCATTTTCTTGTTGATGGTACAATAAATCAGTTGAGGACTTCTCATTGAGTTCGACCAGGTGCATCACGTAAGCAGTGAATGGTAACGTTCGAGTTCCAGCTGATGCAGCTATAATACCAACCATTGTTGGCACATGGCGTGGTCCGTGCACGCAGGCAAGAGTTCGTACTTCACTCTCCGGCTTTTGAAACTCCAATCCGACGTGCTTGAAGGCCATGAACTTTCCTTCTCTTCTTACAATGAATGCCATAAAAGGACCGACTATGATTGTATTAATTGCCACTGTCACTACATACATGTTGTAAACCTTAAGACTCCATCTCTGCCAACATGAGCGGAACAAACTAAACATGCTTGAGTTACTGCACAATTATAGCTTTAATAACAGATATGGAAGGGCTAAAACAAGACTCCAAATGCATGACTGTTTTGCTATAACAAGCCAAATTATATTGCACTCTGAATCCAATAACGTCGGTAGAGATATAAAGATATAACGCACTTAGTTGCTTTGACAATGATCCTGGTCATTGGTCATTAAATCATGCATTTACGCTAAAATCAGAATGAAGTTTGGCAGTATAAAGGAAAGGAAAACTTACATGCTTCACAGAGGCCGCACTTACGATCAAAAGATCAGCATAACCTTTCACGTTTGACAAGAGAGCAAGGAAAATGCTGTCCTTGGGTGTAATATTTAGGTAACGACAAGTCACAAAAGCACCACCAAACTTGCCACTGATGCTTAAGAAGACAATGAGGATGATGATGAGGTAACTTTGCAAGTCAGTATCGATTAGATTTGCTTGAAACCCCAAGTTCGCAAAGAAGATTGGGAGTATGAAGTTTTCCACTGGGTAGCCCATTTTGTGTACCAATGTTCTATATGTTTTCCCTTCTCTGGGGAACATCAGACCAAATATGAAACTAGCAATGGTGCTGTTATAACCCCTCAACTCTGTATACATCGAGATAAGTGCGATGAGCAACAGAATTGACACCACCTCTATGTTCCTGAGGTGCTTCCGATGTGGATTTCGCTGATTGAGATACCTTACCAGTAGCCGATTTAGATAAATTCCTCCGACAAGAAGGAAACCACAAAGGAGAATTCCCTTAATCACGCCTCCAAAATTTAAAGCACCGCCACCCCAAGTGGTCAATATGGTGATTAATAACAAGGTCGATATTTCATTGATTATTGCTGAAAGTATGGCCAACCTACCAACCTCTGACGTATCGATCTTGAGTTCAGCAGCCAACTTGATCACTGTAGGAGAGGAGGTGTTAGCTAACAGCAACATGATGAACATGAAAAACCTGAGCACGTTCCCATTGGATTGAGATTGATGGTATAGCAGGGGGGAGAACGAGGCTGCTAAAACGGAGCACGTTATAGCGCTACTATGTGCAACCCAAGATGCAAATTTGAAGTTACGTAGTAGGTAAGAGACATCCATCTCAAGCCCGAAGAGAAACATGTAAGTCACACGGATAAATGTAGCCAAGGTTTGATTGTAAATCTGAGTAGAGTCACCGAAGATTGTTTCTTTAACCAACTTTATACGAGACAGCCCTGAGGGACCTAGAACCATCCCAGCCTGTTCACAGGGAGAAAAGACAAACAACACAAACACATGTTAAATATGTCACCTCTTCTACCACCCAATCAATTGATTCTTTTATGTGTTCCCAATGTCATCCAACAATCTAGAAGCAATAGTACTCTACAAATAGATAAAATCATTGAAACTAAGAAAGCTCAAGTTTTGAATTCGAGGACTCTGGTAGAGTTCAGATTTTAAAGAGAGAATATTTGTTAATATCGCAAATTAATAAGCCGATACATAATATATAGGCTGTTTGTAAACTTCATATTTTCATGAAATCAGAAACATGTTCTTCACATATGACAATTAAATAATTTTGTGAATTATTTAATTGTCATATGTGAAGAACATGTTTCATGAAATCAGAAACATGTTCTTCACAAGGCTGATACATAAAATATATCACAAAATTATTGCAGTTATGACAATTAAATATTTGTTTCTTGGTCTTGCACCAAAAAATTTACATGTTACAACCAAAAAAAAAAGAAGGTAGTATATCGATGACCCAATTATACAAATACAATTAAATTAATAATTCAGCTGAGTCCACCTGTGCTTTCAACATTATCAATCAATTCAATGAATTTCATACATACTTGTTAAATCACATATAAGTATACATTTAAATTAAATATACAGAAATGCAGTAATGTAGATTTATAGAAAGTTAAAAGGGGTAGTTACCAGAATTTGGGCGACAGGACCACCTTGGCCAAAGGGTTTGAGGATGAGGTTGAAGAGGTGGGAGAAAACGAGAAAAAAGAAGATTTCTGTACCCACATGCACAAGGGAGAAGGGATCATCACCAAGGCATCCTTTGCCACCCAAAATCGACGACATTCTTAAACGAGAGAGAGAGAGAGAGAGAGAGAGAGAGAGAGAGAGAGAGAGTTCTGGGTATTATTAACAGAGCAGGTTGGTGGTAGTGGCAGGGCAACGACGGTGGAGAATAGAATATATGAGGGGGAGAAAGGTGAGGTAATGGCCTTGATGCCCTCTCCTTTCTTCCCCTCTCACTTCCTCATCACCTTCTCTTTCTATGTATCCATATCCCTTTATTTTCATTATTTTTTTTGGTGTTTGTATGTTTGTGTGTTGTTTAGGAAGGGTTGGAGATGGGAAGAGAGAGGGTAGTAATTGGTTGTTATTTTTGAACAATCATTTGTATTCCTTTAACTTTTGGATGGAGGACCTTTCATTGCGGAATTTTATCAAACACCTCTGAAGTCTTAACTATGTACGTGTCAATCTTGCATCTAAATACTGCATCCGTCTTCATAGTTAGTTCATAAACGGCAAATGCATCCCCAACATTCCTATCAAAATTTAATGTTAGTGATTAGAAAGATCATAATTTGTACCAGACCGTCGATACAACTGGGAGGAGTCAGTCTGGGTGGGACCCACCATAGTAAGCAGCAGGGAGGTATGTGTCGTGGTTGACAGACCGAATACCTCTATACTGCAATGCATGAGATCGCGGTGCCCATCTGTGGTACGCTGGTGTCGCAGCCACGTACCACCCTCCGTCTTTACATTTCATTGTGTTGCTCATGGTTTGGCTAAACCAGCAATTTCAGAACAGCCATGTGATGTCTAGTTGGTTGGATTCTTATCCTCGTTGTATTGCTGCCTCTGTTATGGCAGATGCAGATTGCTGGGAACTTAAACGTCAGATTCCCAATCACATGACGGTGTTATTAGGGAATGTTCAGTGGAGCATGTTAAAAATGAGGATTGAACCCTAAAATTGAAAAGCAAGGTTGTTGTAATGTTTGTAAACCGCCATTATAACGATGTAAGTAAAAATTGTTCAAAGGACAGTCCATTGATCGGTAGAGTGCCCTTCCATTTCCGTCGTTTAATGAAACCTTAGAGGATTTGAGGTATCCACTAGACGACCAAAAAACCTCATATTGAGGTCTCCACTTAACTTACCCTTATCATAGCCATGTATGTTATTTATAGGGAAGCAACAACCGACTCCTCACTGCACCTATTTTGTACGTGTTTCTTATGTTCAAGTTTTTCCTTTACGTTAAATTTATACCAAAAAAGCCAACACATTAAAAAGGTCCAAGGGCTGGTTCTGATTGACATGATTACCAAATCATCGTCACAGAAAATCATCCTTATAAAGGCCACACTAGTGGGTGTAAGCGGAGTGTAAGAATAAGACAGCCAAAAGTGTGAAAACATGTGAAAAAACTAAGAGAGTCATCCCCGTTCCTCAAATATTTGGGTAGACAACATGAATTATTAGCCTGAAGTAATATTTTAGATAAACCCTCAGTTGATTAACAACAAAATCACCATGAAAATCAAAATAAGATTTGTTTTCCAGACAGGCAAATCGGATCTAGGACTGCTGTAACATTGGGGGCAAGCAGAGTGGTAACTATTTATTCTGATGAGATAAATCAAATAAACAACTTAGTAGTGTGTTAAAGCTTTTTCCAAAACTGTTAAACATAATACTTCTGACATCAGAAGTCCAAGGTTCCACATGGTTTACTCTGGATATTTTTCGTTCCATTTGTTTGCTCCACTTCCTTGTGACCATTAACTCCTCGAGTACGCCCAATTCCAAGCTTCGGTAGACCCCGGTTTAGTCCCTCTAGCAAAACACATGCTTTGCACCATTTCTGTAAATACAATACAATTTGATGAGATAAAGAGAGTTTTTGTTTTTTTACTATACATAACAAATCCACAAGGGAACTATCATAATACCCTGCACTGCTGCACAATGCCTGCTCTAACCCTTAGGCATTCATAGAATGCCCCCACGGAGGGTCTGATTAAGTCACTAGCTTAATCCCAATTTAAATGGTTGAAAGTTACTTCAGTATGTTCCCTAAACTCCAGGTGGCACAAGTACGCCCAGGACTCCCACATTGGACACCTTAGAAATGAAAAAAAAAAAAAACCCAAGCTAGAACTTTCAATATAATATTCTACTTCAACTAATTCTATTAACAGAAACAGCACTGCTGTTTGGCCCGACCATATTACAAAACAAATGCCAGATGGCTTATGTGGCATGTGGGTCCCACTGCCACATAAGTTGAAAACCCCCCTCATAACACTTTGAGAGGGGAAAAGTGGTAGGTCCCACCCTGCCACATAAGTATCTGGCATTTGTTTTGTAACATGGGTGGGCCAAAAAGCTTTATTGTAACAGAAAACAGGTAGCCAAAAGAAGAAAAGACATCTATGGTCCATTTTCTTGGAGCCACCTAGAAGTGCCAGCAATGAATGTTTCACAACCTGCACAGCCTATATAGGACTGGGATCCCATTGACCTCAAAAGGCATACATGGTCATTGGGTCACCCATAAAAGGGACAATCAAGGGCTAATTTTTTGTGAGGAGCATCTACACCAAAAACCAGCCACTTCTGACACTCAGACCCTGCCAAAATTGGACTGCAAGTTGAAGCATTCTGGGTCAGTCATTTCACTCATAACAATACTCGGTAGGACTAGAAGTTTTAGAAATCTCCAAAAAGACCAGACCACAACACATCTGGAATTGAGCCAACTAACCATGTCGTATTCATAGTCGTCATTACATCCAATGTGAATATATATGCTGAAAGGTTAGACTAAAATTCGGAATAATCTGATATAGAGAGGGGATAAGGATAAGAAAACTACTTACTGTGTGCTTATGCATAATAGGTAGGTAGGCTGGCTAAAAGTGACCCTATGATCATAAACATCTGACATACTTCTGCTGGTTTGTTTGTAATATATTTGTAAAGCAAAACAAGGATGGCTGTGATCATTTAATTTGTGCACTTCTGGTGTAGGTCTCTTGCCTCTAGGGCAACAACAACTGTCAATTGAGTCCCATCGCGTACATGTGCATCGATGATACAGAAAATACAATTGTCAGGTGGGATTTGATTACAGTCTATACAGATTCATACCTTATATGCCCCTAGAAATATAGCTAACAACTGCATTCCAATTAGAGAGAATTTTGCTATTCGGTAGAGTAGGTATTTAGCAAGTCCTAGATCATGTCTATCAATTCCGGAACTAGGAAAAATATATGCAAGATCTCCATGTGCTATTTACATAAACATATATTACTTCAAGTCCGGTAATTCAGAACACATATTGATCAAAAAATAAAATAAGATACTAGGAGACTTACCTGGCTAGATATATAACCACAACGTTCACAAATTCCCTGCTCTGGCATTTTTGTTGAAGTGGCTATCCTAAAATTCTCCCCTGATTTGATTATATCAAGTATAGCTCGGGGTCTGCACCAACAAAACAACCAAACAAGACAAAATGATTATAAATATGATAACCATATGCCATCGATTTGTTATACAAATATAGTTAAATTATACACCGATGAACAGTGGCGGAGCCAGAAAATTTTCTTGGGTGGGGCACTTTTAGCTATTACAATTTTTTCCTTTTCTTTAAAGGCATTTTTCCCTTTTTAAACAATTGCTTTAGAGAAGGGATATTACACCATAGCCTATTGCATCATTATTTATGTGGGTCCCACGTAGAGACGATGTAAGGGCTGATTTTCGGTGAAGATATTATTCTCACCAGACATATCATCCACTTATAAAATCATCATGCTTATAAACTATTAGCCCCTCAAGTTAGACCCTAAAAAAATTGGTAAAATTTAGGCATTTTTAAACCTTTGATAGAGTTAGAAATTTTTGAATTGACTGATTTATGGATATGATAATCTATATGGTGCGAAGAACATCCTAATCGAAAATTAACCCTTGAATCTTTTCTATGTAGACCCCCAAAAGTAGTGGTACAATATCAAGTTAATAAGTTATGGATTTACTATTTAACTAATAAAATCAGCACAAAAGATTATAAAAAAAAATAAGAATTCAAGAATTTAACTACTAAATTGTCTAGCAACTCTTTGCTATCTGATTTATATTTTAATTAGTTACTAGTAGGAGATATGGAAGAGGCACCCCAAGTAGGGAGAGATTAAAGTTGACTTTATAAAAGAAAAGTAAGGTAAATACTTGCCAATTAGGTTGGGGCACATAGAAAATTTGGGAAGAGAGCTGAACTAATTTTCACATTTTGGGTGGGGCACGTGCCCCACCCAAATGTCATGTGGCTCCGTCCCTGCCGATGAAAGACCACAAATTAACAGGAAAAGTACCTGATTCTTTCCAAATCTTTAATAAATTCACGAGCAAAGCCACGATATGCATTAGGTGAATAAATGCCTGCAATTCTAACAAGAAAAGTATGTAAGAAAGATTAAGATTCAGATGGATAAAGATAAGAGCCTCAAAGTATGGATGAGAAAAGAAAGTGAAAAATGAAATAATTACATTCTGTGGAGAAGTAATCCAGCCTCTTGAAATATGCATACGTGAACATTAGGTCAAGGTTTTCATAAACACCAAATGATTAAGGTTGACGTACAAATGATGCAAAATCATCACAAATGAGTATTACAACGGAAAGGATATATAACAATCTCCTTCTCATAGGTATATTTGAAAGGCTTGCATCTTGGAATTGGTCCATCTTCTCCAGTGGTTATAGATGTGCATCTACCCAATCTAGAAACACAATGACATTAAATCAGCTTACCATACCCAAGAAAACAGCACACCTCACAGAGAAAATCTTTACTTTCGATTAATTACCTTGCGATGTCACCTCGTAAGATGTTTAAGAGAACAGTTTCAGCAATATCATCTGCATTATGCCCAGTTACAAGCTTGTCCACTTTCAATAATGCAGCACCTCGATCAAGAGCCTTCAAATATTAAGAAAGTTCGTCATTCATCAAATTTCTTAATGAATAGTAAGTGGATGCAACAAAAGAGAGACTTAATACCGGAATAATCAATATTCAGGACTAAAGAATAGTAAATTGCAAAGAGTGTAGGCTTGAAATACAAATTGCAAGCGAATGGTAAAAGTAAAGGATAATGCCTGTAGAGATGATGTAAGAAGCTATACAATCTTAGTATATAATGTCTTTGTTGAGAGGGGGCTGTATACCCACTTGATTAGGTTGTACTAGATTTATGCCGACCTATACCAGAGTCAGCTAAAAACTGTAAAGAAATTTCAGCATTATAGATTTGTAAGGTTGCAAAGATAGTAGGCTTGAAAGAGAAATAGAAAAGTGCATGATAAACTGAAGGTGAGGCCTGTAAAGATGGATCCAAGAAGTTAGTAGTTTACAAGTGTAACAAGCCTTTGTTGAGAGGTAGCATATATCCTCTCGAATAGGAAGCACATATACTCATGGAGGATGATTTCCTCTTCTGAGTTGAGTTACCTTTTCAATCTTTCTATTCTATAGGTTTCTAGTAATGATTGAGTAATTTGTCTGGAAATAATGATCAGAACAAGAAAAACCTAGAAAACAAACATAAAACTACCCATACCTGACGACGAAAAACGCCACAAAATGTACAGTTGTTTTTCAATCCTATCATCTTCACTATTTCATCCATTGTCCATCCATATAAATCCTTGTAGGAGACAACTTTTAGTGGTAGTCCATACTGTAAAAATTAGATGAAAGGAGGTGTTAGTCAATCTGGTGAATAACAAAGAAGCGAAAGCAAATAATGCAGAAACAAATTCCAGCATCTAACTAAAAGCATTGTAATCTGAGAATCAAATTTGAGTTGAAACGCACAAGAAGAAAAGTTGAATAGTACGAACATTTCCCAGGCACTAGAATTAATAAATCTTTACATTTGATACAAGTGACAATACGAAACAGCTAAAGTTTTTCTCCACAAAAGCAACTTGTAAAAGCACTAGCAAAGCATGAACTGGACTCCCCCTGCTACAGAGCTTGATTCCAATGAAAAAAATAAAAATCATAATTGTTTCCCTGAGCAAGGAGTTTTGGGGACTTGTGAAAATCCAGAAGCCAGAAATGAAGGAACTTTTGCATCAAACTCGCTAAACCCAAAAGAGTTACTTATTAACAAAATGACATGCTCACCTGAACTTCATTTCTTTTGACCGTTTCAAGTGAATCATCCCTATACCCTGTGATCCCTTCATCGACAGATAATAGAAAGAGATCCAAGCCATAATTGTGCCGACGATTTAATTCAGATAAGGCGTAAGCAAGGACTGTTGAATCTGCACATAACATAAAAGAAAAGAAAGTAAAAAAAAATTGAGTTCCTGCTTATTACCTTTTCAAATTTAGGAAAGTAATAATTACTTCCACACTAGAACACAAACATGAATTCATTCAATCTCAATGAGGGGCTGAAATCAATTTTGCGAACTCATCGATTCAGATGTTAGGGTAACTGAGGAGCAGCAAAACGAATTATTTCAATGTCATGGAGGACTAATATTTCTCTCTTAATTCCTTTCCAAGTTATCAACTTCACTATAACCTCAAAATTTGCAGTCAACGAAATTAGTGAAACGAATTGCTAGATGATTAGTGTATATCTAGCTTTCTTTCTCACTGAAGAAATTGATTACCTTTTCCACCAGAAGCTCCAATAGCAATACGTTCACCAGGTTTGAAAAGTTGGTTGTCAACGATAACACAATGGATCTCCTCCTCAAACACAGCATAAAAGCACTCCCTACAAATCTAAAGATACAAAGCAAGCAACTCAGCTATAAAGCTTGTAATTATCGGTCGATACCCAACTAAAATTTCCTATTTTGTAAGTTTGTGTGATCAACTGAAGTCGATGATTTAACGAGAGAGAGAGAGAGAGAGAGAGAGAGAGAGAGAGATTACCTGTTCTAGGGTTTTGGGTCTCTTAAGAGCAGCTCGCCTCTGATTACAAATGCAGCACTGCCGACTGCCAGCTTTCGTCTTCGAAGGCGTCTCCTTGACGTCCTCCCCTGACATGAGTTTCCTGTTGGTACCTCCACGGCGCACACTGCGTAAATTAGTACTTCGCCTTTGAGTTTTCAGTAGCCCTCCTCTCTCAGGAGTCGGGACAGAACTTCTGTACTTCTGCGGTTGGCGGCCTTCTGTTATGTTCTTCTGCTCTGCCCTTCTCAGAAGAATTCCGCGCCCCCCAAACCCCTCGTTTTTCCTTTGTTTCTTTCTCCTTCGTAATTATTTAGGGCCCCGCACAAGTAGCTCTGGGCTCCTCAATTGAGTTCTTGAAAAGTGCTGTTAACGGGCCTGGGTTTTGGTGCCTAAAACCATCCATGATAATGATACCTAGAGAATAACTTTATCAGTCTCTTCCTAAGTACTCAAGTTTAGTAATGTCTCTAATTTTAGAATTGATTGGGATTTTCCAGAGAGATTCCAGAGCAAAGCGTCACCCTGTAGCACAGTTCTAACTTCTAATTACTAAGGCACGCTCTTCTATTTTCTGCTTTGCTTTCTACTCCTTTTGCTTATCTACTCCTTGTACTTATTCCATGGACGAAAGGGAACGAAAGGTTATCGTACGTACCTCATTCTTGTTGCAACATCTCTTTAATCTAATGCCACCGCAGTAACCCTAATCACCCGCCCAAATGAATCCAAAGAAAAATAATCCTAGCTATTGACTATACTGATAATGACTCGAGAAGCGTCTACCAAAATTCAACTAAAGTACTAATTAGAAGTCATTTATAGTCTGTTTGGACAAGGGATTTTAAGGTGGGATTTTTTGGGAACCAGAGATTTCGAGGAAACATATAACATGATTTTTCCACCAAATCTCTGGTCCCCACAAAATCCCTCCTCCAAATTCCTTGTCCAAACAGACTATTAATTTGTGATCAGGATACAATTCATTGTTTTTTAAAATTACTGACACACAAAAGAATTTTCAGAAACGATACTGAAAACAAAGGTTACAACAGGGAAAAGAAATATCATTCTCAGTGCTTTCATTGAAACCGTATCTAGGTTCATTTAAATTTGAAAACATGCTTCTTCAGATATTTGAAATACTGAAAATATAACCTAAATTTTCAGAGTATCGTAGTTTATAAAAACTTGTTCTCAGATCATAAACTAAAGACGGTCTTATACTCTTCACCCCTATTCTTTATACAAGTGAAATGCAATTTTCTCTTTTGAAAAATTTTAGAACAGGCAAGATATCTTACAATGTTGTATCTTGTATGTCCTCAAAAAAAAATTTACAGGCAGTGAATCCCCCAATTAAAAGAAGAACCCCAAGAGAAAAACACCTGCCCAAGTAAATGTTCAAAAAGGAAATTAGTAACTATGTATTTGCCGGAAGAATCTCTACAATTCCGTCTTTACTATAGACAAACTATCCCAAATTTAGCTCAATAGCAAAAGAGCTCAAAAAGAAAATTTATATCAAGACCCAGCCAGATAACGAAATTTATATCCAGACCCAGCCAGATTAACTTCGGAAACTGATCTGAAGACCAACACAAAGGGCGATAGTTTCCGGAGAACCACAATTGATAAGAAAAGGCTTTTAAATTAGTATATATTGACACAAGCGAGCGAACCAGTATCACTCCCAACAGTCAGGGCAAGGGCTTGCCAGTTGAGCCAGTGCCACCCTTGAACCTTCGACGCATATCACGGCATAGCATCTCCATGAATTCCTGCAGAGAGTAATATCCGTGCTTTGAGAATTCAACAATCACTAAATGGGTATGAAGTGCAATACCAGGCATACTGTAAAATATCAGAAAAATGGAAGTACATACATTTGCAAGATCCTCATTGCTGCATATTTCGTCAACAAGCTCCTCAGCACAGTTCCCTTCGCCATACAAACGAGCAGCGGTTTCAACCACAGATCGGAAAACATCTCCAGGTGGATCATGGCGTTCAATCCTCTCCGCAGCTTGCCGAAGGTCAACCTGCAAAAAGATCAACTTTAAGTCAGTCATCCAAATCAAGTGATTCAGAGAAGACAAGCTTGGTGAGCAAAAAAGCAGATAGTAATCTTCCAAAAAAAAAAAAAAAGAAGAAGAAAGAAAGAAAGAAAAAAAACAGATGCTTATCCACTTGACAAATTCATTTTGATCATCTTACCCGAAGTACCTATTAAAGTAACCAGTAATAACATCTAAGATTTGATACATGTAACAGCGGCATATAAGTAGCAACTGGAGCAAAACAAGGTGGGGAGATCCCCATATATGACTACTATTCAATAAAGACAAAAAGGACTTCAAGGTTATTCTGCAAGATTGCAGTGTTTAACCATCATAAAAAGATTCTGGGAAGATGAAAACCTTAAAAGTTTGATTGTTCAGCTCGTCTCTGACTGTCCTACTCTCGTTACACCGTTGCTGGGAATTGGGTTCCACAACACGGGAAGATTCAGGGAAGGACGGACCCCTGGCGAGAGCTTGAGATACAATGGGCATCATTTGTTGAACCATACTTGACAAATCCAAAGCACCACCTTGTCCCCTTCCCATCCCGGAGAACATGTTGCCAAGATCTTGGTCACCAATTTGTTGGGTAATCTGGTTGATCGTATTCCTCATTGAAGGATTCCTGGTAAACTGTTCGAACATGTTCCTGAGTCCATCAGGGGACCCAATTCCTGCTTGCTCTGACACACCTGCCAATAGACCATTCAAAGCGGGGCTGTTCAGAACTTGAGACATCATGCTTGCTGCATCAAATTGACCACTGGAAGCTTGGGACGCCAATGGCATGGCTTCCATAGACTGTCCAGATACAGGAGGCAGTTGCCCAGAGGAAGAACCATTTTCGTCCATCCTTGCATTAGGGCCTCGAGCCACAAGTGATTGCAAAACCCGCTGGCCACTGGTAATGGCATGTTGGTTCTGATTGGTAGAAAGGCCACTACTCCCTTGCGACCTTCCCTGTCTGCCTCGCCTCTGAAAACATTATTAATATGATAAAGATTAAAGAGGAACTTAAAAGCAATCAAATTTGTCAATGAACCACAAACGCAAATAGAGATTAATCCCAAGACCAACAGGAAAATAAAATAGGCTACCCTAGCATCTCCCTAGGCGTATAATGTGTGTGTGTGTGTGTGTGTGTGTGTGTTAGGACTCTGAGGATGGACCAAGCAACCATAGGGATAAAGAGAACAATACCCGCTAAAACGCGCAAGTCGGACCAACATGAACCGTCAGGAAAAATAATACATCAGATGCTTAATGGTTAGGATATTGTCGGAAATATTTGGTAAATGATTTTTTTGATCGGGAATCACTTTGATAGATGATTGAACTAGATTTAATTAAAATCAAGGTTTCTTTGATGAATGTATGTGGTATACCATATTAAGTTCATGGTTAAGGTCAAACTCAGGTTGAGTATTATCATCTTAAGTTGGGTTTAGTCAGCAAATTTTAACAACTTTGGTTCAGCCAGCTTGGGCCTTCATCCACCAGTTGAAACCCACCTAACCACACCATAACCCCTAGATACACGTAAATTACTCATGAGAACATGATAGAGTTTATGTATAAAATGTAAGATTTCTTCATTTACGTATAATTCAAAAACGAAACCCATTACTCACCACCCTTGGTTGCAGACCACCCAGACCTAATCCCAGCGGAACAGTTTTGACACCCTCAGTGTGCTCATGGCTCTGACCAGATCTCACAGCATCATCTGGAACAACTTCTGATTCTAAGGGATGTTTAGTTTCTCCACTAGAGCAGCTTGGCCCTGCCGCAGAGTTAGCTGTGGATGCTTCTTTGGAAGTAAAACTGGATGTTTCTTCATCCTTGTTAAATTGGTTGCATTCAACAGATTGCCGCTGGTAAATAATAAAAACTATCTCAGTTTTCCTCCTCTTAAGTCAGGTGTATATCTATGGAAGAATGAAGTAAAATCCACTCGTATCACCAGCTCTGACTGGCACACTTACCTGCTGAGTATTCCCTGAACCATCATCAACACCAGATCCAGTGACCGACCCAAGATTAGAACCCTCTGATTGACCTGGCAACAAAAAGCCGCATTTAGGGAAGCACCCAATAAATAGATGCAATTCTTAATGCTTACGGAAAACAAAACAAAAGGATGCATTTCATAATTGCTGTCACCTGAAGGCACCCGATTTTCTCCCCGCATATCATGAACAAGATTTCTTATTTGTTCATTGAGTTCGGCTACAAGATTCCCTGAACCATCATCCACACCAGATCCTGTGGCCGACCCTTGAAGATTAGAACCCTCTGATTGACCTGGCAACAAAAAGCCGCATTTAGTGAAGCACCCAATGAATAGATGCAATTTTAATGCTTACGGAAAACAAAACAAAAAGATGCATTTCATAATAGTAAGTAAATGCTGTCACCTGAAGGCACCCGATTTTCTCCCCGCATATCATGAACAAGATTTCTTATTTGTGCATTGAGTCCGGCTACAAGTGTGGGGATGGAAGCAGATTCTGAAGCTTGTGCAGGAGATGCAGCACTATGGTTATTCTGCTCAGTTCTAGGATGAGAAGGGGGGACAATGCTTCGAACATGACTGCCATCCATAGGGAAACGGGATGGAACAGCTGTTGCAATGACACTCCTCACTGGTAGTACCCGCCCTGGACCTGAATCAACTGAAGTTCCATTACGATTCTCCCCCCGAGTGACTTCCCCAGTACTTGGCCTCGGACCAACGGATGGTACACCAGCAAGGGAGGTCCCTGATAATCATACAAGGTAAGAGGTTGTCTTATTTGAAGAGAAATGTATATGGTGTGCATGCAGAGATAACTTCCTCACCAGCATGTATATGAATATTTACGTTTCTGGGGGAATCTCCAAGACCAACAGGAACCAGAAGTCCAGGATTTGGCGGAGGAGCAGCAGAACCACCAAAAAGGGAGCTGGTTTGAAGAGGAAACGGCTGCGAATAATGTTATGTTAAATCGTCTTCAAATAATGTAGGAGCACATCACAAAATTTGAAACACAGGCAAATACATGGTCTGAGTATTACAGAGTGTGATATCTGTCTATGAATAGAAATCACTAGCAGTTGAGAAAAATATAATTAAAAGCTATTTTGCAGCTAAGATTACTACTATCTGTTGCACCCGTGGTTAATGGGCCTTAAAAAGCCTCTACATATGCTCCACCAGATCTGATACTTGTAGATGAAAGAAATCTTTTTATCTGTAATTTTGATGAAAAATTGCAGTTTGTGATATTTAGCCAATAAATTGTTCACTTTAAGAGTCTAAACTGACCTGAACCATTATAGAATTTGGCCCAGACGGGGATATATAAATGGCAGGCCCAGCATTCACCAGAGATTCAGCCTGTCGTTACACCAAAACAACCGCTAAGGATATATTTTCAGAATACTAAAAAACAGAATCGGACTAGGGTGAAGGGGAAAATGCATACAGGAGATTGCCCCATACGCAGCGTCAGAATTGTGCGACCAAGCTCCAGAAAAAGAGCACCTAAATGTTGCATTGCACGCCCTACTTGTACTGATTCAGTTTGAATTTGGTTCCTGACCGCAGGATCAGTAGCACCTCCCTCCTCTTCCAAACGTCCTGCAATATGCTACAAAAAAGAATAAAGCAGAATTAGCGACTAGGATTCAATAGCAAAAGATACAAATATAAAAATATGGTAAATGTGCAGGACGTCAATTTGAACACACATGGCCGGTGTTGTGTTTCATTTTGTATGAAAGAGACAATTTCCATGTTATAGAACAAAGTCCCCCGTAACAATAACCCATAACCTTTTCTTCCCACAAACAATGGATTCTAGTCAGAAGACTTTTGGCAAACAAGCTTCCTGGAGAAAATGGTACCGGATGGACAATAAATTTCTTATTTGTTTATGAAAGCAATGATTTTCCAATTAAAGGCAGCAAGTTGGGTGGGGTGGGTGATGTTGGCAGTGGCAGCAATGGAATGATCCTCATGTTTCTGACAGTGTTGTTTCAATGTTGATGGTGGGAACAAATTTCTGATAACCATAATAAAATAATATTTCTACTTACAATAAAACAAGAAATTTTTTCTAGGTAAATGTAAAAGCAATTCACTTGCAATTATAAAGCTATATGTTTGGTGTGCCAAACAAAACGATAGACAATACATTATGAGCCCAACAATTTTTCCTTTGGCAACATTCTCAAGTATCTCAATAGTCATCTACTAGGGCATAAATTTTACAGTACTGCTATAGCTACAGCAGGTCTTACAGCAGAACCTACGGCAAAATGCATTCACGGTGGCCTTTATAATTTTTAAATTGGTGTGACTCACGAGGGTGAGGGAATTCGCACATCCACCGTTGGATTCACATTGCTGTTGAGATGGCTGAAGAAGTTGTTGTACGTTTAGCATTATCCTAAATTTTAATCTATTATTATGAGATCTACTGCATTAAATTTTGCATAATCTGCATTACGCTGTACCTTCTATATTAGTTTGCATTAAATATATATGGCTGTATGGCAGCAGGTCCTTCTAAAATGAAACAAGACATCTAATTCTAGTCTTTAGGGCTTTAAAGAGAATTTATCTTTAGACAGAACAGAACTAAACCACAGTATCAGCGGGGGTACCTCTCTGCATGTATATAACAAGAAATAAATGCAAAGAGAGGAAAAAAACTGGAATCCTACAGAACCTCAGATTTAATAATAAAAAACGTATCATGAGAAATTAGAGTCATGCGAGAAATTCTATGTATTTTCTCATAAATGTTTTGAAAATGTTGTAATATATCAAAAGACTTCGTGAAAGATTATACTTTTCAGGATTGTACTGCTCTTTTAATCAAGGTATTTGCCTTTGAAAGAAAATTATCAGACATTTTCCCAGAAAAATCTAAGGAGAACAAATAAAATAAAATCAGCTAAGAGCTTCTGGAAATTGACACGGAGTTCTGTGAGAATACTGACAAAATATATTGATTGCTTAACCTTGCACACCCAGTCGTAAATACATGCACAAAAGGCTAAATGAATAAGAGAATTACAGAAAGTGCAGCTACAGCATGAACCCCAAGAAGTTGCTGTGCTTGTCGCATAACAATGCTGAGAGTTTCAGGTGTTGGCAATCCGCGTGAATTAAAAGGCAACTCCAATCTTGGTGTATCTCCGGCATTTGCTGAAGATGATGGCTGGCCCCCTGCATAATACAAATGTTTGTGTTAAGCAACAGTTAAGTTTCTAGGATCACAATATAAATTGATAAAAGATTTTGATGTTATCACCATTGACTGACAAAACCAGCTCCATGCGGTTGATGAACTCCGAAAGTGTGCTCAGAGAATCGGGAATGGGCTAGAAACAGAACGATCCACAGAAATGATAAGCAGAAGCCACTGAGGAGGGAAAAAAATAAGAAAATGGAAACTGTGAAGCAGTATACTACCGTTTGATGTGAAGGAACATTTACAGCTGCGCCTGTCAAAGGGAATTGCAAGGACTGAGGGAGAGACTGAAATGGTAGATTTGGAAAAGTCGGACCGCCCCTTCCACCGATATTTCCGCGTGTTCCTTCTGTTTCAGCAGCTTGAGACACCTGACTAGAAGCAGTTGACTAGAAACCACAAATATTTACATTTGGCTAAACATAAATAAAATCAATCTTACAAAAAAAACAAGAAAGTGTGTTTCTCACAGGAATACTGGATGATATGTTGGTAGCCCCACCCATGGGAATCTGGTTCCCAATTCCTATAGAATTCAGAACTGCCCCAACAATCTACAAATAAAGCAAAGGTTTATGTCATGCAGAATAGAGTGCATCCCTCGGCAATAGCAGCAGATAGATTCATTGAAGTTCATTCAATCAAAGAGACAAAGAGCATACCCGAGAAAGGTCAGGAATGGCACCTTCACCTTGGTCCCCAATATTGAAAGTTCCAAGAACTACACTGTGTGAAACTTGGCCCACCCTGTTACGCGGGGCAGCAGCACTAGTATCATTTCCTACAAAGAAATTAAGTCACTCGTCAAATTTTTTATTTTTTTCTGATCGGTATCAGAAGTGACTAGTTGAGTTTTCAAATGGAGTAATCATATATTAAAAGTAATCATATATTCTTTAACACTTTCAAAAACATATTAAAAGGATAATTATATTGAGTCGTCTAGCAATTACAGGGCAGTATATATACCTACCTTTCCAAATAATAAACAGAAATACATAATGATTTTAACATGGACATATATAACAAGTATAGTCTTTTCCTAAGAACTTGTTTTACTCTGCTCTCATGCGCCGGATACATGTTCATTAATCTTTCAAACAAATCTTAACTTCACCAAAATTTCTTAGCTTCTAATATGTATTTATTATACATGGCCTTAATGTATATATTATCAGCTTATGTTTTTTTAAACATAAGAAATCCCTTTCAAATTAATGATTAATATTCTTGGTAGAACTAAAAGTAAATGAGGATTTATCACGTAAGTTTTCAGAAGAATAAGGGTAAATAATCAAGAAAACCAAAATGATGTGTACACATATTGTTGGTGGGGTTCACACGACCCTCGCAGCCCAATCTTGATCGTGGGGATTTGTAGATATCTTTCAGTTTATCTCTTTTAGTTGTTTTTAGGAAGTTATTTGTTTCCTAGTTTATCTAGAACAGCTTTTATTTAGTTTGCTTCTGTTATTAGTAGTCATGGTAGTTTCATTATTAGCATAGGTTTCTATTTTATTAGTTGCTTGATTACAAAGGCTCTAAGCTTGTAAATAATGGCAGCCGACCCCCTCTCTCATTAGCTTTTGAATGAAATGAATAATAATATTAGTTAGAGTATTTTGTGGTGCTCTTGAAAGTATTATTGCTTCCGCTACTTTGAATACATTATAAACATCAAAACTCTCCGCTTCGCTTTGTATAAATAGCCTAGATGTTTCTTCAAAATGCATCCTGCAGAAAGTAAACTTTCTTAACAACTAAAGCTGTTGAGCATAACAAAAACAACCAACACCTAATGCGGGGTATTTAGAACAATTATATCTTGCAAAAAACTCGTAAGCATACACAACCAAGAAGAAGTCTTATGCGTAAATGAAGAATGAATACCTTGGTTACCATTATTTGCATTCACCTCTCCAGAGTTTGTTCCAGTAGAAGTTTGCGACTGAACTGGCTGTCTTGCAACTAAATGCAGTGTATGCCCATCTTCCACATCTAAGTATGGTCAAAGGATGCCAAATGGATAAAAATTGATAGGAGACACATTGAAAACACATGCATGTGACTGCATTGCGTTAGCAGAAATACTACTGATCTGGCATGAGTTAGATGGTATACATAATGGTACTCTATACTGGCACCTTCTCTTAAAACATGACCGAAGGATACTCAGCCCATATTCAGCAAACAGCTAATAAATTGCCAGCGTACAATGGCAGGAAATGGAAGGATCCATCAACAGGGACAAGAATCACATACTTACAAGTGGAGCAAGACATAAGTGAAATTGACTAGAATGGAAGGAATAAATCCCACCCCAAAAAATCGATTCGCTAGATCTTTAAAGAAAAAAAAATCAAATTAGGAAATACAGATGTCACAATCTTCAATAAAAAGTAACTACAACATGTGAATCTTTTAATCATTTGTAGCAAAGAAGTGAGGTCCAGTAAAAGTTCTAAAATGAGAATATGTCTAGGATACGATATTCTGAGAGGCAGTGTTCATCCTTTAAAACCTTTCCCCTAAAAATTAGTCGTTGCTGCCCGACTGGCACACCAATTGTGTTCGCTATTTTCTCCTTAAACAATGGAACTGGCATCTGCGAATTTTCAGGATGGAGGAATGTCAAAGTTGTCAAAGACCAGTTCCGATGTGCAACAGTTAGACCATAATTGGAAAAAACAGTCGCAGAAATAAATAAGGGAAGCAAAATATACATTTTTCTCAACTCGAAATGTATAGATTTGTGAATCCAGAGTCTTGACATTGACTTCAACAGTTGATTCTGAACTTTCAGATGTAACTGCACTTGTACTGGCCTCTTGAACAGAATTTCCATCAGCCATGCTATTGAGAGAACGGAAGGCAAAAACACAATGCATTATATATTTGATATATGATAATAACGAAATTAGGATCATATATTGAAAAATTAGTTCCAACAATAAAGCACAATAAATATAAAGCTGAATGATGGGCATAAGAATTTACAGAATGTTGTGGCATTTCCATGCATTACTGCTTAACGTAATCAAGTAAAACGTTTGATAATAACAACTGACAGATAGGAGCAAAGGCAACATTTATATATAACGAAAAAGTTATGATCTCTTTGAATGGTCTAACAACATTGATATAACGACAATATTACCTCAATTTTGTTCTTCTTTTATGTTTTTTCTTTTGTTTTCTTTCATTAAAACAGATCCAATCTTCCTTAAATTCTTGTTTGAAACATTGAAAAAAACTGGCTTGTTTCATCTTTTTGGAATTGTAAGAAAACACCTAATTTCAGTTTTTAAAAACTTAATTATTTCATGGGCTATTGACGCAAACACTGCGTCAGTGGGGTAATAACAATCAATTGCCCCTTCTGGTCCAGTTTTGAGGGTTCAATTTTTGTGGGATAGTTTTTGCTGGGAACTGTTATTTAATCCTTAATTAATATTTCCTTTACATACTACGTTGACTGTGAGCATGTTACTTTATGGTTCTTACTTTTTAGTATATTTTTAGTTCTTAATTTGATATCCGTAATCGAATACGAAGCTAGTCCCTACATCAAATAATACCTAAGACAAGTGTTAAAAAACATCATACACCTCTGATTTGTTAACCTAACAAAGGGTAACTGGCATATGCCGCGTATCAGATAGTCCCTGTACATTCTCCATTACAAACAAACAATAGTTCCTAAAATTATCAAATTTCTAGTTCAGAGAACTCTGCATAACAACTACTGTAGGAAATAACAAAGAACATTATTGGTATCACTGGCATCTATCTCTTGGATTGTCTTGCATGACTCATCTCACTTGCCAAACGTAGTGTGCATGTGGTGTACATTAAGATTTAGATGCAACAACCTAACACTCCCGAATAGGCAATTGCTTACAACTGATTATGTACAAAGTTGCAATTGCATGTAACAAAACAATCAATAGATGGTCATGCACAGTAAGGTAACCAAGAGAAACAGCATCCAGACCATGCTTTAACAAGTAAACATTTCTCACTTGCAATGACACCATGTCATTGCTGCATGCAATCTGCCATACAGAACCCTAAGTTTTTCAGAAGTTTGCTAGCAATACAAGAAAAAACTTGAAGATATTTCGATGCGCAAGAATCCAAACAAAGTGGATAGCATGTTTGTTTCAGCTAGACCGAATGACAAGAAGAAAACATTTATTACAGAAGCTTAGAAGGATAAAAAAAAATGGGGGAAAAAATGAAAATGATGAAGAAGTATATGAAGAAAACAACGAAATTTAGATCTTGATCAGATAAAGAACCAAAAGAAAAAAAATAAAAACTTAGATCACAAATTTCAACCTTGAAATTCCCATCTTTAGGGTTTAACAGAGAATCATACAGCTATCAAAACGAAGAATCAATTAGACAAAGAACAAGGGTAGAGGATAGTAGAAGGAACCGTACCTCAAAGTCTTTGAAACCCTAAAATTGGAGAGAAAAACTGTGTATGTTTCAAGAGCAGAGATCTGTATCTTGTTCTGGTGGGTTCGCAATACCTTCCTTTTATTTAGAGGTTTCTCTTCTTTAATTCGCTGCACGCCTGCCTGCCTGCACTTAAGAGAGAGAGAGAGAGAGAGCGAGAGAGAGAGAGAGAGAGTTGGGCTTTGGGGGCTCACAGGGAAATTATAAAAAGTTTATACACCCTTCAGTCCTTGACAAGTAATTCGGCAAATCGCGCGATTTTACATTTGCCGATAGTCAGTTATGAGTTTGTGTCTGTATGACTTGCGTCGTATTTCAACGCCAGTCAATGGATTGTTGATCTTTGATCGAACACTTTTTTTTTTTTAATGATAATAATAATAATTTGACCCAACTGAATTTAAAATGAAGGGAAAATTAGTCAAAAATCCCTACTTAAAATATATTTTAGGATTTAGCTCAACAAACGTTTTCTTTAGTCTAAGGCCCTTTGATAACTGACTGAAATCATCTCCGAAGAAAGTTTTAATCTGTGTAAACGAGGGTTTCAGTCTGTAAAAGAAAACGTTTTTTGGGTTAAATCCTAAAATACGTTTTAAGTAGGGGTTTTTTGCCAAAATTCCCTTTAATGAAATCGGAAATAAAAAGGGTGATGCTACATGTGCTTCATTTTTTACTGTCAAAATAATTTATAAGAGCAACATAGTAAATTTGAAATGAGCGTAAATCACGGGTGCAGTAACAAATGCAGTAGGTTTAGAATTTTCCAAATAAAAACCACAAGTAGAAAGGGGCTATTGAGATTACAGCACCACCATTCAGCTAGACTAATTTGAAGAGCACAACAACTCAGCCATGGGCTAGTTTGATGGCTTGGGAACACCCCTCCCATATGGAAGAGGTCTTGGGTTCGAGGAGGTTTGGGGCTTGAGGCCTGCAAGTATTGTTCCTTCGTGTATATAATTGTCAAAGTGTTGTACAAAACTTGGGTCCTTTAGGAGCGTTTGAATACTCTAATCACTAAAAAAAATGAGTGTTATTTTTGCATGGGAATAAAATAAATGTAGACGACAACTTATAGATCATAAGTTACAGCATTTTGAAGTTAAAAACATTATTTATTCTTTTTCCTCCACGTCGTCGCTCATTCCATAAAAACGTCAATAGTGTGCACTTTTTAGCGGAGAGAATGGTAGTTTAGGCATGTTGTAAGCTACACATAAAGCACATGCAAAATATTTATAAAATACAAGGGACCACATTTATGAACTTCAAATAGCCTGTCATCTATGCAAAGTAGGGATGCACAAATTTAAGCCGAACTGATCGATCTAAGCCAAACCAACCAGATTTAAACCGATCTAATTAGTTGTTTAGATTGGATCGGATGTTATTTTGAAAACCGATTTAATTAGATCGAAGTTCGAACGATGGATTGACTCATCCTAAAACCGACATAAACCAAATCGACCAAATATATAAATATAAACTTGCACAACAACTGAATTTCTATCACTTAGGTTGTATTTTATAGCACTTGAATTCCACAAAATTGGGTTAGTTTATCGGTAACAACACAAAATCTATTTATTTGCTTGCAGTTTAAATTCCACAGAACTAGTAACCCGCTTACTTAAAAGCTTTTTATTATTAAGTACATATACCAACCGATCTAGCATATCCTACTAATATTTGCATTATGCAAATAATAGGCAATGCTACAATCTCTCTCTCTCTCTCTCTCTCAAGATCTCTCTGGTGTGTTGGTGTTTGTGTTATTAGTGGGGATGGTGAAGTGTATTTTATGGTGGCTGTAATTATTTTGAAGAGGAGATCCCTCAACAAATACACACTAGAGATTGAATATCTCATTTGGGCTTAAAGCCCAAAAAATGAGCATCCCCTCCATCCATTTTATATGTCCTAATATCTGCCCTCTACAAAATTAATTGTTGGACGAAACATGTTAAAACGCATCGTTATAGATGTTAAAGAGTAGTTTTGTTCTCACCCCTATTGATGTAGTGAATCACATAATTTTGGGGGTGAACTCCATTTGAATCTTATATATGTTTAGGGTTCAGCTATTTGTTATGAAATAACAGATCAATCTTCTACGCAATTAACTAGAAGAAAAAAATAAGATAAAGAAAATTTGTTTCCGTGAGGGATTTCAGATTTATATTGCTGTTGTAGTGAAAATGTAGTACAATTTGCATGTTTTTCATAAATTTAGTAGCAGTTAAACTACACAAAATTTAGTTACATATGTGGAACCGTGAATTTTCATCCCTCTCCACCGCTTTCCGCCATAAGAAAATGGGGGGTCGGGAAAACGGACAAAGATTCGCCCACGAAGGGGGATATAAAAATTAGGAGTCGCCACCTGATTAAATGGGAATCAGGACCCGAGATTTGGAAAAAAATAATCTATTTCTAAATTTTTTAAAAAATATAGCAATTATCCATGAATAGTCTGCGTTTTAGAGATTCAAAGTAAGGGAATCCTAGTACGGATCGGAAAGGTGTTAGGCACCCGACAACCGTCCGATCGTGAGATCGGCCTCTACTTCATAACTAAAGGGATTTTTTAGGGATTTATGATCTATTTAAGAAAGAATTTCTACATAAAGATTAAGTCTAAAGCCCATATATTTATGTTTCATGCATATAAGGATTTTGGGGCAAAAAAATATCAGAAGGGTGATACAAATGTCTCTTTTTTGACATATATCAAGAGAGAAAGTGACATGTACGTATTTTTTCGTATATGCACCAATCAACAAATCATACAAGTGTATACTCGTATGGGGCAGAGGTACACGTATATATTTCTCTATACGTGTAAGCAAACAATCCATACATGTCCATATAACTTGTATAAAAAAATGTGATACATACATATTTTTGTGCATGTACACAAAAAAAATGAAATACTTGATCATTTCTTTCAAGTATGCAACGTGGTGACACGTATATATTCTTGTACACGTCCACGAATGATATAGATTTATATTTTAAAATTAATTTTTTGTGATATGTATGTATTATTGCATATATATCAAAAAAATCTCACATTTGTCATTTTGACATATATGAGAGGATTGACACGTGTAAGATATTTTGCACTTATCTAAAGAATTTTTGAAAAAAACATTATACATGTGTTATTGTTGACATATGCGAAAAATGATGATACGTGTGTATTACTTCACACGTATAAGATGCATGACTTATTCGTAGAGAATTTTTAGAAGTCCTAATCTTTTCAAAGAATTCTAATTCTAAGATACATGACATCTAATGCAAATGCAAATGATTTTATTTATCTAAAATTATTTGATTTCTTTTCTTTATTTTGAAAATTATTTGACATTATCGCAAAGTGGGGTTAGTTTAAGAATTAACCCAACTAAATTAAGTGAGCATGACCATCGACCCGGCTTAGGCACGAATGCTAAGCTTATATGCCCGTCTTTGGTGATCTCACTTAACAAGTTTAGAAGAATTTCTATCATAGTCCTAAAATTAACAAGCAATCGTATTGCTAATGCATCCCTAAACTATAATCAAACAAACCTAACCTAGATTTATCTTATTCTAGGAACGATTATTCTTATTTTGACTATTTAGATTTTTAGGATTTGATTGAGATGGGTTTCTTAAGCCCAAAAGATAAGAAATGAATGATGAAGCCCAATTTGCTTGAAATGGGCTTTAGAATTCCAAAAAGAATAATAAGTTGTAAAACCAAACACACAAATCTAAAGTCTATGGTGTAAAACATAGACTTGAGATTAAATATGATGAAGTGAGCCTAATAGGCCATTAAATGAGATATTGGTCCAAAGATTTATTCACAATTTTTTTTTATGTCTTATTTGATTTTTAAGGGCAAAAATATAAGTTGTACCCTAAAAATTTTATATATTTCAAGCAATTCTAATTTTTGCCCAACTAGGATCAACTATTAAAAAAAAAAAATTATTTATTATTTTTTTTTGCTATAAACTTAAAAGCAAATAACATTTTAGATTAAAAGGTATCATATTAAAGGTATCATATTCAAGAACAATGAAGAAATCAAAGCAATTCATCAAATTTTTGAAACATTGATTTTTAACTCTATATTTTAGTGTATTGATTTCAACACTTCAACAATCCTCATTTCAAAATGATTTTTTACATCAAAATGATATTTCAAGCATGCTAGGCATTTAGATAAAAGAGTGTAAAATATATACAAATTATATCAATTGATCATGAAATTCAAGATCTACCCCATTCATCATGTAGTTTATATGAAATTAAACTAATCTGTGACAAACATCAAAACATTTATAGCCTTTTAACCATTTAATTTTACATTGTATCAATAAATTAATAAAAAAA
>MVGT01000727.1:694752-711325 GCA_002174775.1 Macleaya cordata
TCTTTATTTTTTTTAATTTATTATTATATTTATTTATTATTATTATTATTTAAAGTAAATAGTATTGTAAATTGATTCCAAACTTAGTCCAAATTTAAATTTTGTCTCAGAATTCCATTCAAATCTTGAATTTTCGATCAAATTGGACTTGAATATTGGTCAATTAAGATCAAGTTTGATTCAAAATTTGCATGTATCAAGTATACTAAAATTGGATAATTTTCACATAGGGTGCAAAAATTGGTGTCAACAACATACATTTACCAGGCTACAATAAACAAAAAGTTCTTGCTTGATTAATATTACATGGAGTAGGAATCTGATGGGTCAAGGACTCCTCTGGCAAACTTTCTAGCATAATAGTTTCTAGAATTAGAATGCAAGAAACTATTTTATGATATTTAATTTTGGTAGAAATTTTAACAAACACAAAATATTGAGAAAAATTTGGTTAATTTTTTATATAAATTCCATTTTAGGCTTTTTAGCCAAATAAATGAAGATTCCATAAATGACAGGAATTTCAGCCTAACACAAATTACTACCAAAGACTAAAATTTTGAACCAAAAGCCTAATTCAAGCTTGTGCAGAGACATCTAAGATTACCATAAGAAAAAACCCCCAAATTAATACCAAAAAACCTAATCCCAGCTATGCAATTCGTAAATCTGGAATCTGCAACGAAAATCCCCTTGCAGGAAGCCATTAATGGAGTTTGGAGAGATCTCCGAGCTTTGGAGAGAGAGAGAGAGGATGAAGAAGAGGGCGAGAGAAGAGAGAGAGAGAGAGAGAGAGAGAGAGAGAGAGGAGAACTCCAAGCTTGTAGAGATAGAGCTCGACGGACCTTGCAAGCAAGATGCCATTAATGGAGCTCCCAAAGCTTTGAGCTTTGGGGATAAGAGAGAAAAAAAAAGAGAGGAAAAAGTACTAACTGTTCATGAATGGAGAGTTGCAGAGACATGAGAAAGAGCTTTTTTCTCTTCTTTTTATTTTGGATCTTGTTAGATCTTGAAGACAGATCCCAATAGTCTTATAAATTGTTTATTGTTTACTTAAATAGGTATTTTCTATTTCTATTTTTAATCAGAAATCTATTTCTAGTTATACGATAAGCAATTCTAGAATTTTTACCAAACAGTCAAATAAAAACTTATAATTGATTATGAGCATCATAATCAATTATTTTAATTTTTACCAAATGGGCTATTTTAGTGTTGGAATTGATGATTCAACAAACCATGCCTCTATAATCTTTATACATAATCTTGGTTGTTATTGAGCACTTATTTTACTTACTAAACTTTTAACATATAATTAGCCCACATATCGATGAAATTTAATTATAATTATGGAAAATATAAAAAACATATCAGTAAAAAAAGTCATTATATTTTTAATCCTTTTTTATAAATTTAGTTCCTACTTTTATGATTTTTATATCCAAAACTAAGGACTAAATTTATAAAAAAAGATTTAAAACATAATGATTTTTTTTACAGGGACTTTTTTTCAAAATCCCATTTAATTATTATTGGTGATTCTGATGTACGATAATGATATATAGCACAGTTGGATTATTCAGCTAGTTCTTTGACACTTAAACTATATAAGAATCAAAATGCACCAATTAATGATTCCCAAAAAGGAAAAAAAAACATTTATTAGATTATCAGATGATCTCAGAAGATTGATGAGGGATTCACCTAATGATACCGTATTGCACCCTCTGTTAATGCTTCAATTCTTGTCAGATCATAAAAATGGAAGAAATATTTTATACGGCTAGGGCTACAGAATTTGCTACAGAATGCATAATTCACGGTGAGATTCATATCACTTTGGGATGGAGTGCGAATCACGAGGAGATTCATATCACTTTGGTCGTTGGATTAGTATTCTGTAGCAAACTCTGTAGGAATTTGCTGTAATTCAAGCATTTCTGTATTTTATATATTGCTCTCGCTCCCTCTCCCTATTGTTTCTAGTTAAGTTTTAGAAAAGAAAAAAAGAAAACAGAGCAAACTAAGGTGGCATTTGTTTTTTTTTTTTTTCTGAATCTGAATTTGAAATCTGAATCTGAGACTACCTGAGTCATCTGGATCTGAGATCATCTAGATCTGACTTGTTTGAATTTAAGTTTGTTTGTTTTTTCATCTGAATTCTTTTAATAAATTATGTCTGACTGACTTTTTGATACTTTTACCCTTATTTATACTATTGTCACATGTCATGCTCTCATCCAATATAGGGAATTCGGTCATTTAAAAAAAAATGGAGGACAAAATTGTAAAAAAGAATGACACAGCACTCAGATAAACTTTTCAGTACAAAATTTTCACTGACTCAAATCAACCCTTTTTCAGACTTTTTGCTGAGTCAAAATTTGACTCAGACACTCCAAATAAAAAAAACAAACAATCTGAAATCTGACTCGGCCCAATTTAGACCCCAAGTCAGATTCAGACATTGTTTTCAGAAAAAAACAAACAAGCTCTAAGTATTATGAATAGATTTTGAACCTAGATTAAACTCTCTTAAATAGTGTAGAAAATGAGGTGAATAGTATAATTTTGAGGTCTATTAGTGGATGTATGCTTGGTAGTTGGTATGATGTTTAGAAGGAAGGTGAAAGATAGAGTTGAAAGTCAGGTGGATTGGGCTAGGTTGGTGCTGTGACCAAGCCCAACCTAAGATTCAAAAACCTCAACCCAACCCAACTCAATCCACTTAGTTGAGAAATTTTAACTTAGCCCAACCTAAGAGGGTTAGGTCAAATTGGTGGGATTACTTCAAGTTGATGAAATAGACAAATAGTAGCTTCCTTCACTTTAGCCCAACCTAAGATGATTTATCATTTATATAAAGTTGTCAAATAATAGCTTCCTTCACCCTTGAAAAATAAATTATATAAAATAGGATTTTGCTGTTGTAAAACCAAGATCGATCGGGTGTTCAAATTGAAACACCGGTATGTGGGTTCTACGTGGACACACTTCAAGAGTTAAAATTTTGTGAGGATGTTCTCCTCACTATGTACAACATTCTCACAAAGCCCATTCTAAAACTTCTAACTCCATCAAAAGTTGACTATTTTATTCACCTTTCATTTTTTACCATTAATTCTTAATCAACTTTAAATTAATTTTTAATGGGGTTAAAAGTTTTAGAATGTGCAGATTTTTTATGAAGATGTTCTACATTGTAATAAGGAGAACAACCTTATAAAATTTTAGCTGTTAAATGTATCTATGAGGGTCCCACATACCAGTGTTTAAATTTGAACACCCAAATTTAGTGTTCACATAACACTGTCCTATAAATTGAAGATATTTTGTATAAATTATGCGACTTCGTATATTTTGTTCCACATTGGTAAACAAGATGGGAACAATATATGGAAAATGGAGATACCAATGCATACATGCATGCTAAGATTATTAAGGATCCAAAAATACTAATAAGTTTAATATATTAAAAAAATAGCTTATCTATTTGCATTAGCTATTTAAGTTTGGGTTGGGTCGCCCAAGCTCGTCCACTAAATTTTCTGATGGGTTATTTCTTTGACCAATTCCGATCCCCTAAACATTAGGGCCCGTTTGGTTTGTAATCCAAAAACTTATTTTTAAAAATTAATTTACACCTATAATAATATACATCTTGTACTACATTCAAAACTGTTTTAGAATTTATAATAAAATCATGTAGGATTTTATAAAACAAAAAAAATGTTGTTTTATATGCTTTCAATGAAATCATATATGATTTTATAGCAAAGTCAAAATGCAATTTTAGGTGTGATATAAGATATAGTTTAGTTTAGGTGTAAATTATTTTTTGGATCACGAACCAAACGGGCCATTAATTTTTTATCGAATCCAACCTTAGATCGAGTTAGTCATGGGTAGATTGGGTTCAACCCATTCAAACTTTCACCCCTTGTAAAAGAGAACCCACTAAATACCATAAATCCTCGTATTATTGGATCAATTGGTCCACTAGCCTTTCACTAAGGGCAAGTACTATTGTATCTTCCAAATTTTGGGGCAGTATCCCTCAAAACTATCCAATTTGGAGGAAAGAGGGAGACATAGTACTTGCCATAACAAACCCAAGTTAAAAAATTGCCAGATTTAAAATAGGATCGGGTTATATAGCCCCCCATATATATCCCTTCTTATATAATCACTCATTTGTGGGACCCACATGTACTGCATTCAGAAGCTAGTTTTTGGAGATGATGTTTTCCTCACTATGTATTTCATTTTATTTAAAAATCAACTCGTTCTAAAACTTCTAACCATCTCAAATTAGTCCTTAAAAAATTTGCAAGTTTTAAAATTTTATTTTGACCGTTAATTTAAAACGAATAGATTTGAGGTTAGAAGTTTTAGAACATGCTCATTTCAAGTATTCATGTTCTCCTAATCATGTAGATCATTCTCTCAAAAAATTAGGTTACTGTTATTGGGACTCCCTAGTAAGGATGAGGGGCTCGCTCAACTAGGGGGCATCCCCAAATTTTGTAAATTGGTTAGGGGCATGGTTTATTTTACTTGGAGGGAGGCTTTCTCATTTTAGTTAAAAGTTACATTTGACAGCAACCTATCGAATTTGTTACATAGTTTTACCAACAATCTGTCGATTTTGGGTATTATTTTCGACAAGTTCATGTAGTTTTTCAACTGATTGGTGGATCGGTTTCAATTTTTAACTTTGACAACTACCTGTGAAAAATATTAATTAAATTCGAGAGGTTTATGTCGAAAAAGTTCTTCATTTTCAACATGATTTGATCGAATTTCAGTGCGCTGATTTTTTTTCAGATTTTATTTTACAGAGAAAAAAAATAAAAAAAAGCTGTTAGAAAGATGTATTACTTCGAATGTTGTTAATTTTGAGTCTTGAACGGGATTTGAAGACCCAATACCCTCATTGAGGTTATTTTTTTTTTTTTATAGTTGTTCCTTCATTAATGGAGTTTTTTTTAACAACTTTCTCATCCATATTTTTGACATATTTGTGTGTTTAAATAACGAGCTGACACTCGCAATTTTTTTTCGAATACTGATTGTCGAAAACTTGAGTCGTTATTACCACTGGGTAGAGTTCATCAACGCCAGAATCTTGAATGTGGTAACCATGAAGTTGGAGACTCAAGATGAAAATCTAAATTTTTTTTTATAAGAGTTTAGTTTTCTTTAGTGAGGAGAGTCCTCGAGGAAAAAATCAAAAGAAGAGAATGTTCAAATTTGAGTTTTAAGGCCAACTTTGAGCATGCCCCCAACCAAAAAGAGAGCTTCAATAACAACACTCAAAAATTAACTCATAGATGAATTCCATATGGCCCCACGCTAAGGGATCTATATAACTTGACCCATTATAATAACAAAAAAAAGCTACCAGACCCATAACATTTTACCCCTTCAGTCTAATGGTCCCCACGAGACATTTTATATTCACAATATTGGGCTGAAAGCCCTCCTTTTATACCAGTTTCAAGTAGAGGACAAGCAATTTTTGTTTTATAAGTTTAATCCCTACTTTTTAACGTTTTATAAGGAAATGAGTTAATTCCTTCTTTTATTTTAAAACTCTAAAATTTTGGTACCTAAACTACCCTTCTCTTTGCTAACCACGTATATTTCTAACTGTTTTTGCTTGTATTGACCGATGACGTGGCAGAGAGAGAAAATAAGTTTTTTTAAAATTAAAAATGCTATAACTTTTAATCTACAAATTAGATATTTGCCAAATTTATATTTTTGGAAAGCATTTTTCAAGATCTTTAAAATGAGACCAGACAACAATACTAAATTCAAAAAAAAAAAAATTTCGTAATTAGACTATGAAAACCCATAACTGCTTGTATAATAAAAACGGTTATGCAAACTATAGATTGCATAGTAAAAAACGATGCAAATTATAATTTGCATCAGCTATTTTAAGTAGTTTTGAGCATATGCACTTCTCTAAGTCTCTATGCAACCAGATTGAATAAGAAAAAAGCTAAAAAATTACATTTTAGACAATGCAAACTATAGATTGCATAGTAAAAAACGATGCAAATTGTAATTTGCATCAGCTATTTTAAACACTTTTGAGCATCTACACTTCTTTAAGTCTCTATGCAACTAGATTGAATAAGAAAAAAGTTAAAAAAATTACATTTTAAACAATGCAAACTATAATTTGCATAGTAAAAAACGATGCAAATTGTAATTTGCATCAGCTATTTTAAATACTTTTGAGCATCTACACTTCTCTAAGTCTCTATGCAACTAGATTGAATAAGAAAAAAGTTAAAAAACTTACATTTTAAACAATGCAAACTATAATTTGCATAGTAAAAAACGATGCAAATTGTAATTTGCATCAGCTATTTTAAGTAGTTTTGAGCATATGCACTTCTCTAAGTCTCTATGCAACTAGATTGAATAAGAAAAAAGCTAAAAAGTTACATTTTAAACAATGCAAACTATAATTTGCATAGTAAAAAACGAATTTGCATCAGCTATTTTAAATACTTTTGTTTAAAATTATATTTTAAACAATGCAAACTATAATTTGCATTGTTTTTAAGCTTGGTAAATAGGTTTTTTCTGGATTTTTTTTTTTTTAATTTGGTATTCATGTGTGATCTTGTTTTAAAGATCTTGAAAAATGCTTTCCAACGATATAAATTTTGTTCAAATCCGATTTATATTTTGAAAGTTATGGTCATTTTTATGTTAAAATTCATTAATTGGGATTTGCTATCGTGCACCGTCATTATTCAACAGATGGGTTTTTCGTCTTTTTACATCGCGCTAACGTGTGCCGAGGACTGTCCTTACATGAAAAAAAAGCATGTCCTCTACTTCAATTTTTTTCCCATGCAAGGGCATCCTACTCATTTTCCGTTTTATATTTTGTTAACCGTTAGCGTGGGTGAACAAAATGGGACCCTTGGCACTGGCAGATCAACAGAGCCATAGAGGTGGGTTTAGTTTTGGGACCTTTCATTGGACAAAATTAAATTTAAAAGTCCACAAAACAACAAACGACCTTCAAGCATGGTGTTGATTCAGTTCAATCTTTTTGGCCCGACTTTTTTACAAAACAAATGCCAGATGTTTATGTGTTACGGTGGGTCTTACTGTCACATAAGTTGGAACTCCCTCGTAACATTTTTAAGAGGAAAAAAAAGTAGTTCTCATTCTATCACATAAACAAATGCCACATGTATAAAATATTTTCCCCCGTGCATATTATCTTTTTGTGTTCCATTTTTCACCCACTGTTAAGTTGGGTGAGCAAAAGAACCCAATCAAAGCAGTGGGACAGACAATATGAGTGGGTGAACAAAATCACACTTGTCTTCCTAGTAAAAAGGAGTAGAAAAAGAAAGAATGCAATTTTATACACACTACAACTACAAGTAGAAATTCAACGCCCTCCAACCGTCGGTCGTTATGTAGTCAAAAGGATGATTAGGTTGACTGTATGGCACCAGATGGTGATGGATGGAATCGAGATGGATAATGTTTGGGTATGGGTTACCCACTTGTAAAGTAAGTGTATAAAATAACAGTAAAGAAAAAGGCCAAAGGGTCCAATGAACCAATGAATGCGTCAAAATGCAATTGCAGAGTCGTGCCAGAACAGAACCTAAAAAGATGAGAAAGTGAGTATCACGCACACCCAGCGCATTTTAGATAGGAGTCTGCCATATAGAAAAACACACCGGGAACTGTGATTCAAAAACCATTTTAGAAGCTCTGTCAAGTCCGCGTCTCTGCTTGCCTTACTGTCATCCCCCTATTTACGGGAAAATCTGAATGAACGAAACAAAGCGATAAAAAAGTTTCTGAAAACACACACAAACCCAAAACCTAAAAACACCATCTGAAATCTGAATCCCTCCTCCTCCGGTCTCCCTCATTTCCGACGACTCGGCTATGTGGGAACCTAAATCGTCTGTAACGATGCACGTGAAATCGGACTCAGAAGTGACGAGTATCGACGCTTCGACTCCGCCTCGATCGCCTAGACGACCACTCTACTACGTTCAAAGTCCGTCACAACACGATGTCGAGAAGATGTCGTACGGTTCGAGTCCACTTGGGTCTCCTCATCACTACCACTGTTCACCGATTCACCACTCCCGTGAATCGTCCACTACTCGATTCTCTGCTTCACTCAAAAACCCTAGAAATCCAGCTGCATGGAAGAAGATACAACGAAATATGGACGACGATGATGACGAAGAAGACGAAGATGATGATTACAAGGGTTCTGGGAATCTTGCTAGGTTTTATATTTTGTGCTTCGTTTTTTCGTTCATTGTTCTGTTTACGGTCTTCTCTCTCATCTTGTGGGGTGCCAGCAAACCTTACAAGCCTAAAATCTCCATGAAGGTCTGTGTACTGTTTCTTGTTTTTTTTTTTAATCAACAGGGTTGTGAATTTTTTATCTATCCATTTTTACTGGTAAATTTTTAACTGTAATTTTTAGGGGTTTTAGAAGTTAGAACGGTAAGATTTTCATTTTCAGTGAAGATCATACTCACAAAAAACCAGTCCTCTGATAATCTCCATCTGACCTTACAAGAAAAACCTCACAAAAAATTCCCTACTCTTGTTTCTGGTTTTAAAACGGGTTTTTGAGTCCAAAATCGTCCGGGTGAACTCAGTAACTCGACCATATTAGTGATCAGATGTATCACGAGTTACCAAAACTAGAATAATCTTGTATTCTCTGACACCGGGATCCCTCAATTCACGGTGCAAAATCTTTGTTAATTAGGGATATCCACTTTAATTGCAAAAACTATTTTTTTAAGTTGATCACGCCCGTTAAAATTCTCGTAAAAGGGGGGAATGCCGCAATACGGGCCGAGGTTTTGGTAGAAAATGGTTTATTGTATGAATAAGGTGAAGCTTGTTTTAGAGAGAGAATGGGCATTATTGTTTATTTTATTTGATGAGATTTGGGTTGGATTAATTTTAAGTTTTAGGAGATGATGATGATGATGATGATGATTATGATGTTTTGAATGTGATTTGTGACAGAGTATTGTATTTGAGAGCTTTAATATACAAGCTGGAATGGATCACTCTGGGGTTCCGACAGATATGCTATCACTGAATTCAACGGTGAAATTTAAGTATAGGAATCCGGCCACCTTCTTTGGAGTTCACGTGTCTTCTACCCCTGTCGAGCTTCATTACTACCAGCTTAAGGTGGCTTTTGGACATGTAAGTAAAACTACAAACACTTCACCATCATCATCATCATCATCATCCTGTTTTCCTATGTTTCAAAAAAAATCATCCTGTTTTCCTTATTAAGTTTTTTTAATTTTCTTTTGAAAGAGTCCCAAACCTGAAAAACTTTTTTTGTTTTGTTTTTTCATCTGTTTTTCTTTTGGAGTCTGGTATTGGTCTACATCAAATGGTTTTATTTAGACAGAGTCTTGTTTAGATCCCCTAGCTATTACCGTCGACCCAGTTGAAGTTTTTGATTTTTGAGAGGAAAGGACCCACATATTTGTTAGTGTTTTAGACTGTTAGCCGTAAAAAAGTGACTTTTTCACACCCCACCCATAAATCGGCGTTTAATATTTGGGCAAATGAAAGGGAAATTTATGGTTTTAAAGGTTTGGAATCAATTAAAAAGCATGTGCAATGACTAAAACACCCAAAATTTAGAAATACCTGTCCAAAAATTCCATGAACTTTTCAAAATAGCTAAAACCTCCAAAATTCTCAAAATTAGATGTATAAACGTATTTGCCCTTATTAAGAAACTAATTTTGACCAACTCCTAAATTTGGTAATAGGATATATTGAAGCATTTAATTTAGATAAGATATTAAGTCTTTCCTAAAAATATTCTTTCAATTAGATCATACTTAAATTAACCTAATTTTCTCCCTAATTAAGATTTTCAAATTCTGCCTATTATAGTCATAACCTTTGTTTACAACACTTTTAAGAAGTCATTTGCTTAATTTTATAGCTCATTTTTTCCCAATACAAAATTCCAAAATTAATTAACAAAAAATATAATTAGTACAAAATGACTTAAATATGTAAAATGTTTTTAGCATATGCACAAAAATGAAACAAACGAGTCTAAACAATTTTTGCACAACAAAAAATGAAACAACGAAATTTTTATTCCCGTAATATAAAATACAAAAATTATAATGCATAAGAAAAAAATAATTTGTCAATGAAAATTTTTAAAAATTAAAGAAACATAGAGTCAATGCAAATCGATTGACATGTGCAAAAATTTTGCAATGTTCAAACGAAGTGTAAACAATAAAGCTTCGATTTAAAGATGAAAGTGGTTAAAGCGCATCTACCTTTAAAAGTCCTCATTATTTCATGTTCAAATGGGAAAAAATATTTTTGTAAAAAAAAAAAAAATCAAACAACGAATTTTTAAGTCAATTAATACAAATTGCAAAAATTGTAATGCATAAAAAAAATAATTTGATCTAGAAAAAATATATTTTGCAGGAGAAAAAAAAACTCAAACACAAATATGATTCGTAACAAAAAAAATGAGAGAATGGTCTTTTTTATTCATAATGCACTAGTGGAACTATTGTTTTATTAACAAAAAAAAGTGAAATCAAAATATTTTTCTATTTTGTCTTTTAGGTTAGAAAATTACAATAAATATAGTAGTTTATAGAAGAATTTTTTTTTTAAATATTAAGGAGATAAATGATTTTAAACAAAATAAGAAACTAATTAATTCAAAATTGTCAATTAAACCATCTTAAGCTGGTAGTAATGAAGCTGGACAGGGGTGCTTAATTAACAATTTTGAATTAATTAGTTTCTTATTTTATTTAAAATCATTTTTATCTCCTTAATATTTTAAAAAAAATTCTTCTATAAACTACTATATTTATTGTTATTTTCTAACCTAAAAGACAAAAGAGAAAAATATTTTGATTTCACTTTTTTGTTAATAAAACAATGGTTCCACTAGTGCATTATGAATAAAAAAGGCCATTCTCTCATTTTTTTTGTTACGAATCATATTTGTGTTTGAGTTTTTATTTCTCCTGCAAAATATATTTTTTCTAGATCAAATTAATTTTTTTTATGCATTATAATTTTTGTAATTTATATTTATTGACTTAAAAATTCGTTGTTTGATTTTTTTTTGTGCTAAAATAATTTTTGCCTATTTAAACATGAAATAATGAGGACTTTTAAAGGTAGATGCGCTTTAACCACTTTCATCTTTAAATCGAAGCTTTATTGTTTACACTTCGCAATTTTTTTGCACGTGTCAATCATTTTGCATTGATTCTATGTTTATTTAATTTTTTAAATTTTTCATTGACAAATTAATTTTTTCTTATGCATTATAATTTTTGCATTTTATATTACTGGAATAAAAATTTCGTTGTTTTATTTTTTGTTGTGCAAAAATTATTTAGACTCGTTTGTTTCATTTTTGTGCATATGTTAAAAACACTTTGCACGTTTAAGTCATTTTGTACTAACTATATTTTTTGTTAATTAATTCTGAAATTTTGTATTGGCAAAAAATGAGCCATAAAATTAAGCAAATGACTTCATAAAAGTGTTGTAAACAAAGGTTATGACTATAATAGGCAGAATTTGAAAATCTTAATTAGGAAGAAAACTTAGGTTAATTTAAGTATGATCTAATTGAAAGAATATTTTTAGGAAAGACTAAATATCTTATCTAAATTAAATGCTTCAATATATCATATTACCAAATTTAGGAGTTGGTCAAAATTAGTTTCTTCCTTATCTAATAAGGGCAAATACGTCTATACATCTAATTTTGGGGGTTTTGGCTATTTTGAAAAGTTCATGGAGTTTTTGGATAGGTATTTCTAAATTTTGGGTGTTTTAGTCGTTCTCGGTTTACTTCCATTTGAATTTGGAAAATGAATTAAAAAGCTTCGGCTTAAATTTTTTATTTGTGCGCCTCTGTTCATAGCCGTTGGATGTTCATGCACCGAGTATTAACTGCATAAACATCCAACAGCTATGAACAGGAGCACAAAAAAGGGTAAAAAGTAAAAGGTACATTTTTAAATGCCCTCTGCATCTGGACTTTGAATTTTGAAAAGGGTGTTCCTATTTATATTTCTGTTTGAAATGTCGAATAAAATGGGCCCAACGTTTTGGTTTTTGAGGAATGAATTGAATGTGGACCCTCACTGGCGTTTCTATGGCCGTTTCATGATCCGGCCCTTGGGGAAGTCCTAGTACTACAGCTGGGAGAGATCAACCTCATCCAAAGACAATAAACTCCAATACACAAAAACCTGTAAAATCAGTGCCTAGCTGCGGTACAATAGTAATCTTACTTTATTTCCCAAGCCTCTCGAAACACACAGCAGTCCTGTAACTCCACTTTGCAAAATGTCTTGCATTTGCTTTAATCCAAGTAGAGTTGTAACTCGTGAGTCGTGGGCCTTTCCCAATAGGTGGTTCTCTTGGTGTGATGTTGATATTGGCCGTCATCATTCATGGACAATTTTTTTGTTTGATAGATGAAGGAGTTTTATCAGTCAAGGAAGAGCGAGCGCAAGGTAGTGACAAGAGTGGTAGCGAATCAAGTGCCGTTGTATGGTGGGGTATCAGCACTAGGCGGGACAAGACCAGAAAATAACAAACTCGATAGCGTGAATGTACCACTAAACCTGACATTTGTGGTGAGGTCAAGAGCTTATGTTCTGGGAAGGTTGGTGAAGCCCAAGTTCTATAGACGTATCCGTTGTTTAGTAACTTTAAAGGGGGGGAATCATCTCGGCAAACCCATTGATCTCAAGCTATGTGACTACAACTGATGAACGATGTTGATGACGACGACGACGATGAAATTAATTAATTGGGAGTCTCTTCTCCCTGTCTGTCTAAAAAAAACTTCAATTGAGGAGGAGGATGCTTCTTGTCATTTTTTTTTTGTTAATGTTGGTAGCTAGGGTATATTCCCTGTCTTCACTGTAATTGTATTACCCTCTTTATCTAATTTTTGTATAGTTATTTGAGAAGAAATACATTCTTGGAGATGTTAGAAGTGTATACGTCTATCAATTATGCAGGATTATTATTAAAATTGAAGGCTATGATTGTCTCATCAATGTGACTTGTGACACAAATTTCTAATTGCTGTTTATTTGTATGAACTTATTGTGCATTTCACTCTCCTAGCTATGTGTCCTGGATCAACTTAACAAATGTAGTTGGAAATTGAAATTTTTGTTTTGAAAGGTGATTATGCCCAGGTTACATTAAGGTGTAGATACACGCAGTAGGCGTGTTAGAAGCATTGAGAAACCGCCATGAACATCGTCACCAATGAATGCAAGAAAGGTGTCCTCCAATGAGTACAAAGAAACCGCCAATAATAGCGAGGGATGCACAACCATTGAGCCAAATGCCCATATGCTGAATTTTTTTTTTGATGATAGTTATTTACAACAATTTTTTTGAGAATATGTACATTTCTTCCATTATCCAACTATTAAAAGTTGTACTTTAAGGCCCTACTTAGTACATCGTGAATATTCGCGAATGCAAAAATTCACGGTTTATCATATGTTTATAGGTGATTGATGAAGGCATTTAATAGCAAATATTTGTTGGGATTGCAATGGGCATACAAAATAAACTATCTAAAATTATTTATTTATTTTTCTCAAATTTATAGAATTTTAATTAGCACCTACAAGAATCGTGAATTTTCACATTTGCGAATATTCATGGTGTACCAAGCAAGGCCTAAGTGACCAAATCTTGCTGTACCCTTTACCTACGGGAGCTCAATCCTCTGGTAGACCAAGATCCCATGCAAAATATATAGGGCAACTGGAGTCGAGTTTGTTAAGAGCCCACTTGTGACTTACTAATGAGCTCTTAGTTGGTTAGGAATTTTCTGTTGGGCTTTTTATGTTAACGAGGCCCAGATAGCGCCTAGTGGCGAGACCAACCAGTCCAATATATCCAGTCCTTTTTCTGGATACTGAAAGACAAGAGATTAAGAATTTAGAGACCAGGGAGGCATGCAGTTGGCCTGACGTTATTATATGTTAAACTGGTTGAAAGTTGAAACCGGAATGCATAAGTATGATTTGCTATTGGTATTTTGGATAAATTGTTGGGAAACTGGTATCTTTTGGGAGATCCATGAATTTGATCAGCAGATCCGTATTAATAAAAGTCATATCCAAACCGACCAATATACTAGAATTCTCAATGCATAAGAGCAAGTCTAGAAGGCACCCTTAAACTTCAAATTTGGTGCTTGGGCAAAGTCTACTGGGTACCCTAAAATACTAGATTAAACTCTCTAGCCACTAATTCCACCGCTTAGGAGAAATTCCATTAATTCCTACCACATTAATTTCTTTCCATCAAATTCCTATGACTTTTGTGGATAGGGATCCTTTTGGTGGAGAGGTGAATGGATGAGCTTGACGCTACGCTCAACCACTCAAGGCCATTTTTTATTTTTTAATTCTTATTTATTAGAAAAAAATGCTTCTCTCTTTATTTTCTATTTTCTCTTCTTAAAAAATACTTACGAGATTTTCTAAATTTCTCTCTGTCCAACGTCCTATTTAATTACTCTATTTTTTTTCTCTCTATTTTTTAATCTACTTAAAGGGATTGTCCACTAGAGTAATTGAATCCCTTAATCTCTTCCCAAAAAAATTAAGAGATCTATTTCTACATATTCTACTAGACTTGCACTAATAATTTGGGAGAGGGTTTAGGGTTTAAGTGAATTTAATGCACGTTCAGTTGAAAATATGCTTACGTGTGTTGCTGGGATTGAAGTCCTGGAGTCTGGACTATTCTCGTAGCAAAATAGTACTGGCCCGTTTGTACTACGAGCAAGAAACCAAGAATTTTAGGTTGGATGTTGACATATAATTCAAGTCCCCCTCCCTTAACAATTATCATAAGTCATACCATATAATTCAAAATTCTATTTATAGATTAAAAGTTTTTGAAATTTGAAATTTAAAAAATTTCAAAAAAATATTTTTCTATTTCCACCACATTATCACTTCCCATAAAAAAAAAAAAAAAAAAACACTTGGAGTCCACAGTTTTAACAAAGTGAAGGTCGTTTAGGTACCAAAAATATTACAGTTTTAAAAGAAATAAACAACTAACCATCATGCCTATAAAATGCAAAAAAGTAGGAGGGACTTTAGAGCATCTCCAATGCTACTGTGAATGTAGTAAAATAAGACTGTCACATAGGATAAATAAACATTCTCTTTAAAAAACTTTTAGTTACTTTTTAAACAAAATAAGTTTGACCAATTGAAAAATTAAGTGGCACATAAGTTAAAAACATCATCCCAAGACATTTGCATTGGAGATCATTTTGTTCAACAATGTATATTGTCAAGATTTTATTGCCACGTAGATTAAACATTGTCTTATAAGACATGCCACGTAGATAAGACATTGTCTTATAAGATATTTGCATTGGAGTTGCTCTTATAAAATAAAAAATACTCATCTTGTATGGTAGAAAAAGAATGCTTCCGGCCCAAAATGACGTACATAGTAGATTGGATAGTAGGCTAATCTTACGGTTTGTTTAGAAGGGGGATTCCAAAGTAGTGATTCAGTGGGGACTAGGGATTCATATTTTTCTGGTCTGCTTAGCTGCCAAGAATCCCTAGAAACTTGTTACCCAGGGAAACATATTTTCAAGTAAATCCTTGTTTTGGAGTCTTACTTCCTCTCTTATAATTTACTGGAATTCTAAACTAAGGATTCTCTATGTATTCACCTAGCTCAATGCAGATTACACCCAACAAAATTAAAACAATAAAATAGAGATTTTCTTTATATTTTAAATGACAGCCAAACAAACTAAAGGATTCAAGAGTTCAAAGATTCATGAATCTATGGATTTTTTTATGGTTGCCAAACAAATCAAAGAATTCATATTTCTAGAAATTCATGTTTCCAAAGACTCATGTTTCCCTTGAAAAATATAAATTTTGCGTCCAAACACACTATTATATATTATACTTCATTAATCATTATCCCTTTTTTTTCTAATTTTTATGTATTAGGTAGCTAGCTAGCGCAGTTAGATATATGTCGTCACGATTAGAAGCAAAGAACCAAGTGATGGGCATTGGGACCACGAAGCTTCAAGAAAGGCAATTAATATCAATCCCCATTGATAGATACTTAGAATTAATTCACAACTACCAGCACTACACTGCACTCAAACAAATAAGTTGGTTGCAAATAACCACCTGCTCGGTTAGTTTGCGTCCCTCCCTATGACATAGAAGATTGTAGGTTCAAAATTTGCAAGCTGTGGTATTGCCACAAGGGTTGGCTCATGTAATTAGTTATGTTGGAGTTACTACATTCTTTTCATATGTGGTGGCGAGTTTCTCTTTGTCCGTGGTGGCGACTCTTTTGAGGATCTTAGCGGTGTCTTTCCGCTTCTTTCATACCCATTACTAGAGATTAGCGTCTTACCGGTGTATCTTCACTTTGTCATTGTAATTCCGGTAGTAGTCCCTTATACCCAAAAAAA
>MVGT01000727.1:711441-721879 GCA_002174775.1 Macleaya cordata
TTAAGATTGTTTTTTTTGTTGGGCTTGTTGTACGCCAACGAGGCCTAGATAGTGCCTAGTGGCTTAAACTAAAAGCCCACAAGAACAACCCGGTCCAATATTACCAATCCTTTTCTGGGAACTGAAAGAGGAAAGATTAAGAATTTAGAGACTAGGGAATCATGCAGTCGGCCTGACGTTATTTTTTGTTACACTGGTTGAAACTTGAAACCCGAATACATAATAAGAACGATTTTGCTACTGGTATACAATCCGTATTATAAAATCCCTATCAAAACAGACCAGTATACTAAATTCTGAGTGTTGAAGAAGTACAGGATTTTAAAATTTTAATCCCCATCACATATGGTGTAAGCGAATTTAATGCATGTTCTGTCGAAGGTATGGTTACACGTGTGGCTGGGATTGAAATCCTGGAGTCTGGACCATTCTCGTAGCAAAATCGACTTGCCCGGTTGTACTACGAACAAGAAACCAAAAAATTTAGGTTGGATGGTGACAGATAATAATTCAATAATTTAAGATATCAGGTCCCCAATCCCCTTCCCTTATCATCAAGCTACGCCATATCATATGGCTTTTATAGTAGAACCTTGCAAGACTAGTCCTACAGAATTTTCTACAATCAATGCTAGGTGCATATAAAAAATGGTAGTGCACATAATTTAGCACAGATAGTATAATTTACGGTGAGATTCATATCACTTTGAAATAGTGTGCGAATTACGAGAATATGTTAAACAAATTGACCGTTAGATTAATTCTTATTGAATTTGTTGTAACTGTTGTATTTTCATATCAAAAATTCTAAAAGATTTGCTATAAGTCTAGAATTATTGTTTATAGTAAAGCATTTAATTATACCTTGAAGTGTTTTAGATAATATATATGAAAAAGACATCTTAAATTTGTCAATTCAAGATGCTGCCACATGCGTAGGTCCCCTGTTTAGGTACTTGCATTTGCGGGTAGATGTAATTTTTTTATGTTTGAGCTCAACATAAACATTATAGAGTCCACGTGATGAAGGATTGATATTTGGTAAATATGTTCTCAAAATTATGTAGATCATCTTTATGAAAAGTCTTCACTGTTTATTTTTCGCTATTAATTTTTAATCAACTTCCAATTAATTTTTAGTGCTGACTGATTTTTGGCATAACATACCCACAAAGATAACATACTCACAAAATATAGTGATATGGGCCTTACAATGTTTATGTTTGGTCCAAACATAAAAAAATTTGTATGTTCAGGTAGCAGTGTCCTTAAATCCTGCCGTTCCTCCAAAAAAAAATAGAAGACTAAACTATACTTTATATCTTAAGGTTTTTTTTTTTAATTAAGTCAAGAAAATGACGTACGTATAATAGATTAGATAGTAAGCTAATCCTATATCATACTTCATTATCATATCCTACCTTTTTTTTTTTTTTTTTTTAATGTATTAGATAGCTAGCTAGCAAGCAGTTAGAGATACATGTGATGAATCAGGATAAGAAGCAAAGAACAAAGTGATGAGCATTAGGACCACCACAAAGCTTCCAAAAGGAATGAAGAAATAATAAAGAAAAGGCAATAATTTCAACACAATATTGAGTTAAAATCCCTTTTCAATCCCGGCCCATTGATGATGATGATAACTTCATACTTAGAATTAATTCACAACTAACAGTACAACTTAGCTATAGCAAGGGAGATCGATGATACTCACAACACTGCACTCAATCGATCTCCCAAAGCCATAAACAAAATTCAACCCCCAAAACAAATTAATTATACGTACTTAGTAATAATTTTATATAAGCACATAAAAGCGCTTATATATACAAATCCATCCATGAAAGACACAATACGAAATTCGACTCGATCCTAATAAACTTTAAACAAACACCACAAACCAAACCATTCATTCATATCGATCGATCCATAATAAGATGATCTGATCTGATCTGATCTTAATAATGAGAGGTAGTAGTAGTAGTAGTCTCTTTTTCCTTTTCCTTCTCCTTGCATTCTTCTTCATGTTTGTGATACCCTGGAAGCTTCTCCTTGATCTTCTCAAGGAAACCCTTCTTCTCCTTCCCCTCCTCTTCGTGGTGGTGTTCCGTGGCGGGAGCACACTCGACTGGAGGAGGAGGAGCAACGACGACTTCCTCTTCCGCCTTCTTGTGGCTACCAGGTAGCTTCTCTTTGATCTTCTCTAGAAACCCTTTCTTCTCTTCAACTGGTTCTACAGATGCTGGTGGGTGTCCATAAACCTCTTCTTGATAGACTACTTCGTCACACTTCTCGATCGGGACCGTAGTGTCGACCTCTTCGCATTTCTTCTCTTCATCTTCATGATGTAACTTCTCTTTGATCTTCTCCTTCAAACCCTTCTTCTTCTTCCTCCTTATCTTCTCTCCTCCTTCCTCCACTTCTTCCTCACTCGACTGCAAAATTAATCAAACCAAAATGAGATTTGGCCACGGTTTTTTATTTTCACTGTGGCTATATGAGTTCACAAGGTTATGCCATGTGTCACAAGGATCATTTGATAATATATGAAAAATTAAAGACCTTCTAAAAGTAATACTTACAGAGCTAGAGCTGCTGTCAGATCGGTGAAGCTTTTCAAGGAGAGATGGTTTCTTCTCCACTTCTTTTTTGCATTCATCAGAAACATGTACCTCTTCAAGCTCTGATGTCACTATCACAACCTGTTCTTCTTCATCTTTTTTGCATTCTTCCTCATCATGATGATGATGTTGATGTTGTGGCTTGATCACCTCTTCTTCGTCTTTCTTTCCGCCCAAGAAATCAAACATCCCGCGATCTTTGATCTCACCTGCTTCTTCATTAACGTTGGTGCTGTATCCATGGCTCTTTGGGTAATCCTCTGCCATATTATCTAATTGATCGAAATTCAACAAAAATACTACAAAGAACGATCGAATTCAGTACTACAGTAGTGTGATGTAGTGATTAGGGTTTTGAAATGATGATAAAAGTGAAGGTGAAGATGAGAATGAGAATTAGATTGCTTTTATAGAGAAACCTACGCGGTTCTAACGCGAATTAAGAAAGTGAAAGGGTGAGGCAATCGAGTAAAATCAAACCGACTAAAACTTTAAAAAGAAAAAAATAATAATTAAGGAATAGAAATAAAGAAAAGAAAGGAATAATAGGCTGTTGTTGATGGGCCTTTACGTACTGATTACCAATAGAATCAAGACACGTGTATGTGGGATCCGAGATGTCGACCTCGGGGATTGATGAATCAGGATAGTCGGTGTTGTCACGTCGTACTTATGACAGTGTGACACGTGGTATGACGGACAATGGCAGTTTCGAGATTGGAGACTAGTAGGTGGCGGGGTGCGTAATACGCATATCTCTCTTTTATTGAGTCGGGGATATTTTCAGCTGTCGGTTGAGTGTCGTCGCCTTTAGTTTTTGGAAAACCGTTTTCTTTTGGACTGTGATTCGTTCTTTGGGAGTTTGGAAGATTACCCAAAAAGTTAAAACAAACAAATCTACCATTAAGATTTACATTAACCATAGAGATTCCCATATGAACAAATTATTATTATTAAGCATTAATCCTTGGTCTGCAAATGCATTAATAATAGAAGACGTTCATTACAACCACGCTAGTAGATCCAACAATCCATGATGTGCAAGAATGCAATGGCCGACCAACTCATAGACCGATATTCAGTCGTTCGAAAGACGCATTGAAGACCTTCCACACATCAAACTGATATTACATCCAAGGACTTGTTTACAAATTCACAAGTAACTCTACTTAGTTTTGTTTATACGAGTTCTCAACACGAGTGATGCGCATATAAGTTAACAAATCGAATGGGCTGAAAAAATTAATTTATTTATGAAGGGGTTTTTTTTTTTTTAATTAAGGGTAAAATAAGGAAGCAGAATTTCCAGCCTCATAATTATTTTTAGGGTCGATGTCGTTTTAATAATACAATAGATAGAATATCTTGATATGCTGCTAAAAAAAATTAAAAATAAAATAAAATAAAAAACCGAGCCTTATTAGTTGCTCCTAGTGGACCAGCGATAGCCATGTGTGCACATTACTTCTTCTTTATCAGTTAATGTATAGGTCAACAAGTGCTAACTCAACAAGTGCTAACTAATTGGTAAGGTATCTTGTTGTTGATAGCACATGTTTGGGTTCAAATCTCACTCGATTTCTGTTGGCATCGAGTATTACTAATCTCATAAAAATAAGCTCACTTCTTAAAAAAAATCTAGGTTAATGGGTTAGTGAAGGAACTAACCAGTCCCAAATTACTCCAGATTAATGGATATCAGATTAACTGGTTGCTTCGGAGATTGTTCAGGTCTGATCTTGAATCTTTAATTTTTTTATTATTTTTATGCGACTCAGAATATTTAAAATATTGGTAGACATGACAGAATTACATCGAACCAAATCCAACTTATTAGGAAGGCTGCCATTGGCATCGATTCTTTATGTACCTTGGTCGGCGAGGTGTGTGATGTGTGCTCCCAAGGGTGTTGTGGTGCACAAAAACCAGATTCAACTATGCACTCCTAGGATCATACAAGATCTGATTGAAAACTAACAAACACAATAGAAACGTAAAAATAAAGAATACAAAGATTAATTAAGTGGTTCGACAAGATTGCCTACGTCAATGGGCAGCAACAGTCCAATACTTTATTCAAAGATCAGAGTACAAATACATAGCACCGTACAAAATAACTCTCATCTGCTCTCAACAGAGCACCCAACTGATCGAGTTTAACCTCTCACCCTTCAAATTCGACTCACTCTCCTATACAACTATGTGATTACAAACAATGGCATAATATATTTTGCAGTATATATAGACTGTAAATACCTATAAAGTTAGTAACCCAACTAAAATAGGAAATCCAACTATTTTCAGATTAGAAAACCTATTACAACTTGGGGTCTTCAACTTACATAGAAAATTTTATCAAAACTTCATAAAACGCCATTTTAAAGATTCGAGGTCCGGAATACTCCGCGATCAAAATTGGGTCCATGGCTTGAAGATGGGCCAGCGACCTAAACATGATCGGAGCCAAAAATGACCCAAAAGCCCCAAAAGAATCTCGTGAGGAACCGGACGACTGACGGCCTCAACCTGGATGGATAAACCGAGAAACAGTAACGGTTTAAACTGTTACAAATGATTTAGGAACAGCCTAAAATCGTTCCTTATTAACAACAGTCTAAAAGCGTGACCTTTTCTAATCTAGGTAGTAAAAGCATAAAAAAAACTCCAAATTATCGTATCAAAGAGAGAAACAAAACAAAAAAAATCCAAGTTGTTTATATTCCATACTTGATATTGTGGTTGTAAATTATTTATGATAAACCAATGTATGGTTGGGAGTTAGGACGTCTATTTTTTATTATTGAGGAGGTTGTAAATTCAAGTCTTTAAAATAATGAGACTACCCGAGAATTATTCTAATAAACATTGGAAGACTATGCCTTATGCCTTTGTTTAGGGGCTCTCTCTGAGCCTCATTTTTGATTTTTGAGTGTACTGCTTCTTTTCTGAGAAGTTTTCAAATCAAAAAATATTGAAAGACTATGCTTAATTCATAAACATACAAATAATATATATATATATATATTTAAATAATCTACATTGGTTGATCTTCCTTTCATTAATTGTAAATTGATTTTTCTTTCTTCCTCACATAACTGTGAGGAAATGCCAACCATTTACATGTTTAATTGCAGCCGTCGTGCTATATATCTTGGGCTCCACTCCCTTCATTATTTTGAATAAAATCCTCAAAAGTAGCATTTGTTTATGCATTAAATTATGTAAAGTGGAGAAAATGTCAAAAAAGTTAGTAGCTTGTATGGATCATGGTTTTGTTGGAACTTAAGCAGAATTAACAAATAAATACAGAGTTGTGTTAACCTAGACCATAGTTTTCGTGTCATCAATTTGATGCAGCACGGAACCTAATAAAATACTATTGTGAACATGGTCTGATCTGCAGGTTTTGCTTTTATCACTTGTATATGTGTTCCGATTTTAAGTGTTTGGGCTCTCATTTCTTTTTGTGCGCCCGATTGCATAGCGGTTGTTAGTGCTATTATTAGCTCGTGCGGGTAAGATCCTACGGCTATTTGAATGGGGCTATAAATAAAATTTTAAGCCCAAACTCTTTAAATCGTTTTTCTTTTACTATTAATGAATCACATCTGATGGTGCATGTGGACGGACTATAATGTATATCCAATCGATGAGGATCCTAGTTAGCAAGTTGGTGATTCTTTTCTTTTCTTTTCTTTATTTTAGCTTTTTCAATTTGAATCTTGCATCATTGGTAGCTAGCTAGTTGGCAAAACTTATCCAAATTCTAATATTGAAAATTTTTAAGTTTGGTACGTGACCAATTTTTTTTTTTTTTTTTTAAATAAGGTAAATTCATTTATAATCTGTTTGGATGGGAGTTTTAGGTAGAGATTTAGTAAAGAAGTTGATAGAAATTATGTTATAAATCTAACTAGTTTTCCAACAAATCCTTAGACCTCACAAAATCCCTTACTAAAATCCAATGTCCAAACATTTATAATACAATTGAGGATGGGGGTCAATTATGTCCTCTTCCGACCAATTAATTGTATGTAACACAACAAGGTTATTTCTTATAACGACAACAAGCTATATTTCTTTTAAAGACAAAAACGCCCTTAAGCTTCTAAAATACCGGATGTGTCACATAGTAGTAAATGACCAAAATAACTTTATTTTATTTTTTAATACCTTTATACCCTTTAACAACTTTATTATTTAAATGACAAAAATAACCTTATTTTCTTTTCGAAATACCAGACGTGTCCCGTGGCCATAGTTATTTATTTATACCTAATTTACACTTGACGGTGGAGTCGCGTGGAGTGGATTTAAAGGCGCGTGTGTGGGTGCGCGCGAAGCGTGTTTAGACATTCAACCCACGCGCGCAAAGCACGTGGAGAGAATAGACAATTAATTTCCACGAGCTAAATGACTAGAATACCCAAACCCTAATGCGTATGGTGCGCGCGAAGCGCGCGTAGAATAAACATGCGTAACACGTTTGGACATCCAAATCACACGCGCGAAGCACGTGTGGGGAGGATGGACAATGTTTTGAGCCGTGTCGGAGGCACGACGATATACCTAGTACTATAACATTTTATCTAGATGTAGCTTCATTTTCTTTCAGTTATTCAATAATCCTACTAAATCTATATAATAAAACATCTTACCGTCTTTTGTCTTATATACAAAAATATTATAACTTTCTAAACAATGGAATTTTTTATAAATAAAGAGTATCTAAAGAACATAGGATTAGTACGAGTCTGTTGATGAAAAAGGTGGTGCACATGTGGAGTACATTTAAAAAAACGAAAAAATGAGTAGGACACCCTTGCATAGAAAAAATTGAAGTGGAGGACATAAATTTTTTTTTTTTTATGTATGGACAGTCCTCGGCACATGTTAGCACGATGAAAAAAGACGAAAAACCCATCTGTTGAATAACGACGGTGCACATTAGCAAACCCCAATTAATAAAATTTAATATAAAAATGGCCATAACTTTCAAAATATAAATCGGATTTGAACAAATTTTAAACTGTTGAAAAGCATTTTTCAAGATCTTTAAAACAAGATCACATATGAATTCAAATTCGAAAAAAAAAAATCCAGAAAAAACTCATTTACCTAGCTAGCTATAAACTCAAATAATTGTATGCAAACTTTAATTTGCATACATCAGTTAACTTTGAACTTGCATACCGTGAACTACAAACACTTTCCTGAACATAAAAAAGTACAAATGCTCAAAAGTTTATAAAAATATTTAATGCAAATTATAATTTGCATTGTTTTTAGTTTGTGTTGTTTAAAATGTAATTTTTTTTAGCTTTTTTCTTATGCAATCTGGTTGCATAGAGACTTAGAAAAGTGTAGATGCTCAAAAATATTTAAAATAGCCGATGCAAATTATAATTTACATCGTTTTTTACTATGCAAATTATAGTTTACATTGTTTAAAATATAATTTTTTAGCTTTTTTGTTATGTAATTTGTTGCATAAAGACTTAGAGAAGTGCAGATGCTCAAAAGTATTTAAAATAGCCAATGCTTATTATAATTTGTATCGTTTTTTACTATGCAAATTATAGTTTACATTGTTTAAAATGCAATTTTTTAGCTTTTTTGTTATGTAATCTGATTGCATAGAGACTTAGAGAAGTGCAGATGCTCAAAAGTATTTAAAACATTCAATAAAAATTATAATTTGCAACGATTTTTACTGTGCAAATTATAGTTTGTATTATTTAAAATGTAATTTTTTAACTTTTTTGTTCTATAATCTGGTTGCATAGAGACTTAGAGAAGTGCAAATGCTTAAAAGTATTTAAAATAGCCGATGCAAATTATACTTTGCATCGTTTTTTACTATGCAAAGACGTTTTTATTATACAAGCAGTTATGGGTTTTCATAATCTAATTACGAAGATTTTTTTTTTGAATTTAGTATTGTTTTCTGGTCTCATTTTAAAGATCTTGAAAAATGCTTTCCAAAAATATAAATTTGGCTAAAATCTAAATTGTAGATTAAAAGTTATAGCATTTTTAACTTTAAAAAAAATTATTTTCTCTCTCTGCCACGTCATCGGTCTCCCCAAGTAAAAACAGTTAGAAGTATACGTGTTTAGCAAAGGGAAGGGTAGTTTAGGTACCAAAATTTTGCAGTTTTAAAATAAAAGAAGGACCAACTCTTTTGGTTACAAAACAAAAAGTGCTTGTCTTCTACATGAAACCATTATAAAAGGAGGGCTTTTCTGCCCAATATTGTGAAAAAAAAAATTGTCATAACTTTTTATCTATAAATTAATTTTTAATAAAATTTATATTTTCGAAAAACACAGCTCCCTAGACTTTTAGATAACGAAAATATAGACTCGCGGAAGAATGTAACAGAAAATTTCAAAATCATGCTCTCTTTTGTTTGAGGTTGCCCAAGCACGAGACTAACGGGCTCAAGCTGACCTTGTGCTGGGCTTGGGTAGAATTTATCGGATTTGAGTTGGGTTTGAACTTGAAACAGCCTGACTTGATCTTGTGGTGGGCTTGGGAAGATAAGATGGATAAGTGATGAGAAATGATAAGCCTAGTTACATCAACGCTAATAATGTGGTCCGTTGGATGATTTCAAGCAAAGCTCTATAACAAAAAACGTGTACCAAGTGGGAACATCTAAAAGTAGTAAGTGCAACTATGGAGACCCACTGTTTAAACCCACTTCGGACCTCTAGAGCAATGCTACTCACCCTACTAAACAAGTACCAAATTATTGTATTTTTTGGTGGCGGCATTTCTTCGAACACATTGAAGGACGAAGTTTTTAATGTACTATTTCAAGATGTTGCTACATCTCGGAATACACAAATTCGATACTTAGGTCCTACTTGGTACACTTTGAATTTTTGTAAATGCGAATGTTTACGGTTCTTCATATGTTTGTAGGTGATTGATGAAGCCATCTGATAGTAAATATTTGGTAGAATTTGCAATGGACTTACAAAACAAATAATTTCAAAATTTTCATTTATTTTTTTCTAATTTATAGAATTTTAATTAGCATCTACAAAAACTGTGAATTTTTACATTTACGAATATTCACGGCGTACCAAATAGGGTCTTATTTGGGAGGCTAACTAGCATTTTCTTTTATATAAGATATTGTTTAAACTCTTACCAAATCACATGAGAGGACTTAAGTGGGTCTAAATAATGGTGAGACTACAAAATGGCATTCAAACTTAAGTGTGTAAACACGTACTTAACCTATAAGAACTCTTAATTCAATTGTATTTTGAAATTTAGTACTTCACAAAAATGTGTCACCAATCACCGCGAATCTACCAGTGGAATGCATGCAGGGGTTGAGTTAAACTACACATGACAATGGGAGGGTTAAGATTAGGGTGGACCTACTCAAGGCAGGTTGGCGAGTCAGAATTAATGTCAACTCAACCCTAATCCTAACTCGCTTATTATATGGATTAGGCTTAATTATATTTTGACCTTAATGAACCTAACTAGATTATGAAGGCCTTAAACCACAACCTAAAGTCATTAATTAATGTCCTAAGCCGTAAAATAACTGATTAAATTAAAACTTGAAGTATAATAACTAAAACACAATATTGGGCTGAAAAGCCCTCCTTTTATACTAGTTTCAAGTAGAGGACAAGCAATTTTTGTTTTATAAGTCTAATCCCTACTTTTTAACGTTTTATAAGGAAAGGAGTTAATTCCTTCTTTTATTTTAAAACTCTAAAATTTTGGTACCTAAACTACCCTTCTCTTTGCTAACCACGTATATTTCTAACTGTTTTTGCTTGTATTGA
>MVGT01000727.1:722652-790211 GCA_002174775.1 Macleaya cordata
TTCATGTGTGATCTTGTTTTAAAGATCTTGAAAAATGCTTTCCAACGATATAAATTTTGTTCAAATCCGATTTATATTTTGAAAGTTATGGTCATTTTTATGTTAAAATTCATTAATTGGGATTTGCTAACGTGCACCGTCATTATTCAACAGATGGGTTTTTCGTCTTTTTACATCGCGCTAACGTGTGCCGAGGACTGTCCTTACATGAAAAAAAAGCATGTCCTCTACTTCAATTTTTTTCCCATGCAAGGGCATCCTACTCATTTTCCGAAAACTAAAATTTGAAGTCACTAATTAAAACCAAATCATTAACTAAAAGTCTAAATTTTTTAAAGAGTGTTTTAAATTGAAGGGTTGATGTGTTAGAAAAGACTAAGGTGCCATTTATTTATTTATTTTTCTGGGTAGAAATAGGCTGAATGGGTGCAGCCCACTTAGCCTATTTCAATCTGGTCAAGAGAAAAAAAAAACACTAACTCTATTCATGTGGTTGCATGACGAGTTAGGGTAAGATTTGGCAAGGCGAATTAAAGTAGGGTTGGCAGATAAGGTGAAATTTTGCCTGGGTCCACCTATGACTCATGCTTTTATCTGCGTATAATCTAATGATTAAGATCTACGTGTTTTTAGGCAAAGAGCAATGCTACTCATCTCGTCCAAAATTTGTCTCCTCATATTTTTCAGCATGATGTGGTAGCATTTAGGAGTTGCACATTAAATTTTTAAATTGTGTTTGGGGTGACAATGCCACATCGAGTGCGAAGGCATGAAGAACAAATTTTTGACGTTGAAATACATTTTCCTTAATCAAATCGTTTTGAAGAATTTTAATATGTATCTAACAAATAATGGGAAAATGCTCCCTCCAAATAACTCCCATTGCATTGTCCCCGTTTGATATATGAGAATGTTGGAGTTGCACGTTAAAAATTCTGAATTGAATGTGTTTGTTAAGATGCCGCCACAATTGGGGAAAAAAGAATATAAAGGATTGAAGAACTTTTTTTTTTTGAAGGAAGGGAACTAATGTCTAAGATACATATTTTGTAAGACGTAAATACACGAAACTAAGCGTGTGAGAAGCACAATGAAACCGCCAACAACATTAGATCAGGATCATAGCCATTTCCAATTAATGAACCGCCACCTAAGGGCTATAGAAACCGCCACCAACGGGCTAATATATATATATTACTAAAATTACATCGGAGAAACTTAATGGTAAACCACACACCTAAGAAGATTAGATTTGCACCTTTACTAATACTTTTGATTATTTTATTCACATTAGACCAAAATTAGTTTCGCGTTAGACCAAATTAGACTCAATTAGACCCTGGGTATGATTTTGTGTGCAAATCTAGGGGGCTTGTACCATGACCCACTACCAGGCTTGCAAATTACAAAGCCTCCAACCTAAAGTAAATAGCATCAACTCTTACGCCCTGGCGCAAAATAGCATATCACTTCTTAAACAAATAAAACTATAACCCTAAAAAAATCCGAGACGTGGTTGTAGAGCAGTAGAGTCCCGTACGAGGTGGGGATTTAGACGGTTAACTCAGCCATCAAATGGTAGGTCTTCTTGACCCGCGTTTTAGTTGCGTCAACAAAATGGAACTCTCTGTATAAAATTAAGCGCTAACTGGCAGGATCTGATATTTAAAATCTTTTTTTAAGTAGAAAATTGTTCTAGATTGCGCCTACGGTGCGCAATACGCACCCATCCAATTCAACGTCGTCCGGGGAAGTAAACGGGTTAATTATGGTTTCTTCTTGTTTCTGGAATTAACTTACTAATAATATATCACTCTTTCTTGAGACACAACAGAAAATACTTTCTCTCTCATACGAACCCGATTCATCCCTCTCATCTGTGAGTCAATATCCTTAATTTAATCTAGAGCGAATTTTGATGATTATGATGATGATGTTCTTTGGATTATGAGACGATTTTAATGACGATCGTGGGGTTTTGCCGCCCACTCCGCGGCGCACGCGATCGAGCATACGATAGATGCTACCAATTGATCCCTTGTCTCTCCGATCCCGGTACACTTACCTGATAATTCTATTTCAGATTTTTCTCAATCTATTTGACATTTACGTTCACGGGTTTTTCGAGAAATTTTGATTTTTGATGATTTTTTTTTTGGGGGTTTTTGATGTTTCAGCAAGGAGATCTTCATTGGTTCTGCAAATAGCTTTGGTGACGGTTCACATAATCTTTGTGGGCGTTCTCTTTATTTTTGACAGAGATTTGATTGAGAAAACAATAAAAGAACCATGGTATGTTAACCCCTCCTTTTATTTCTTCTTAATTACATTTGGGTTTATTTTTCTGAGCTGTAAGAATAATTCTTTTTGACTTAATTTGATTGGGTTTTCTTTCTAATTACTCTTTATAAACTTTTCTTTTTAAAGGTGATTCAAGTATCATTTTGGGGTTTAGGGTTGTCATTCATGTTGGAATCTCTATAGTTAGGTTACTAAAGATATGAATGAACACTGCAAAATAAGATTTCATTAAGTGATGACATACATATTAATCTCAATTTGAGCTCTTATTGAGGAAAACGATAATACAAGTTACTGCCAAAACAATTGAAATAAACTACAGGGTTTTTTTCGAAAGTTGTAAGAATGACATATTAACAATGGTATGTGAGTTTATAGGACACTTAGGAATTTTTTGGCTGCTGCAGCTGGTTTCAAGTCTGCTCTTTTGATGTTTTAATGTTGCAAAACTGTTTTCCATTTTTAAAAGCTAACGAGGATCATTTATGCAGGAAGACTTGATAATTTATATGTTAAAATAGGGAACATTTGACATAATTTATATGGTAATTACTAAAATGAAAATCTCTGCTATATTCTTTAACCTCTAAAACAACCCTGTCGAAACATGTAATTGGAGGTATCAGCTTACTAATCTTTCAAGTGAACAGTGTCATTGATTCTCTCTTAGTAGTTAGCCTATGCCAATCTTTCTCATGAACAGAAACAGTGACAATAGTTCAGTATGAGTATGTACATCATTTATAGTCTATCATATTTGTGAGTGCGCTTAAGGTCTCTGTCCCTCCAGGCTCCAGAAAATGTTTCTCTCCATCTGACTGACCATTTCCTTCAGCATTCTTAACTCTCATTCTCTGTCCCCTTATCTTTCCTTACAAAATCACCTGTCTCCATCTTCATGCAGATCATTGCCATAAATTTTAGGCCTTCTCCATCTTCAGCATGATCTTTATCCACAACAGAACTCAATAATGAGGTGTTGATCATTGACTTTGAGTCAAGTGACATTGGATCCCACGAACTCCAGCACTCTCATTCTCTTGTTAAAGATTCGAGCCATAGAATTTCTCAATTCTGTCTTTTTGATTAAACTTCATTTTAAGAACTATGGTATGGCTTTTCCTACTCAGTTCTTATGAAGTCTCTTTCTTCTAATAGTCTTATGCAGTCCGTAGTATGTTTAAGATACTTACATAACAAGGGCGATTCACTAGAACAATCTACTTGAAAAACTATCATCCAAGTATCCAATATGTCTTGGACTTGCAGGATTGTTCTTAATGTTTGTTTCCCTGTTTCTCAGGTACACAGCGATATACTTATTTCTGTTTGTGGCAACCTTAGCTCAGTATTTCTTAACAGCTGGTTCTTCTCCTGGGTAGCTATCACCTCAGTGCATTTCAAACTTGTGTTATGACCTGCATATTCATCTTCATGTTCAGATTAGATCAAAATAGATGCTTTTTTTCTGTTTGTATCATGCAACTTTATGCATCGCTCTTCCTTTAGGTATGTCGTCGATGCTATGGCTGCGGCCAATGAAGCACATGCTATTTTTACGAACACATCAATGACATCAAAGTAAGTTTAATTTTCTTTTACTTGATTTTTGCATTTTGACATTTATCAAAAAGAGAAAAGTATTGAATGGGCGTACTTTTGGTACTGGAGCTTCATTTAACTAGTAATCGAGGATGGTTTGTTTGTTTTTAATACTAGAAAGTGGGGGTACTCAATTAACTACCATGGCTTACTAACTTTACTTTATGATTATCAAGCAAAGACAATCTGCTTCAAGCAAAAACGGAAGCTTGACTATCTCTGTGGAAGGGAACCAGTTGGGAAGAACTGTTTCAGGACCATTTAACACACCATGGACAAAGTTGGTTATGGACATGTACCCTCCTGGATCATCCATTAGGTAGGCAGAGTTTTCCTTGGTGTCTGCTTATTACTTGTCAGAGGGTTACATATAATGGTTCATTATATGAACATTTATTAGGGGTAGGTCTGTCACTGGATCTGATCTTTCCGAAAACCGATCTGATCTTATCCAGTAATATTTGGGTCCTATAAGGATTAGAGTACGCTATTTATATGTTATGGTTTCTCTGATGTAAATGTACGTCAAACCATTATGTAGACATATTAGAAAATACTGGTAGTTTCACAAATTTGCAACTAACTTCTTGATCTTGTTTTGGCAGAAATTGGACATGCACCTACTGTTCCGTCGTGCAGGTAGTACCATCAGTTCGTGTACCTCTTTTATATACTAAATTAGAGGGCATGAATTTGTGACATTTGCTTTGCCTTTACTTAGTGATGTACATATTGTTATAGAGATTCTGAGGACAATGTTTTATATGCATGTGTGCACATATGTTGCTAGTGTACTTAATGGTTTTCTTCCTAACCTTAACACCATTGCGTGCATCTTCTTTTGAAACTAGTTAGAGTGAAAATCATATTCTTTGTGACTTGGAGGATGGATGTCTATTGTTTTAAGCTTGCAAGGTAGATCTAAGAATCTGTTCTTCTTTCAAAGGAACTGTATGAAGGAAATAGTAGGAAAAAGGAAGTTTGCTATTTCAACACCATTTACATTTGGGTAATCTTTAGCTCTTCATAAAGTTCTACGTGGAACATCATCGTTGTTGCATGTTAAGGTATCATGAAAAGCTTATTAAAAAAAATGCATCATAAAAAACAACTAACTTGGAATACAAAGACCATGTTTCAGACAATTCTTTTGAGTTTTGAGTGTAGTCCCTAACCACAACTGATCTCTATATGTTCCAAGTACGTTATTACTGTACAGACTTGCATGCTACAGTTGTAAGAATTCAACTAGATCTTTTGTTATGTAGGTTTTCAAATAGTTATAGTTTATGTGTAAGATATCTATTAGAGATCCTTACTCTGATAAGACCTTGTTTATTGTACAAGTCATTTTTACTGGTTGTCTATATATTTATATATTATGTGATGTATTTGCAGCCTCCACGAGCAAAGCATTGTCACGACTGTGACAAATGTGTTCTTCAGTTTGATCATCATTGTGTTTGGCTTGGAACATGCATTGGCCAGGGTAATCATTGCCGATTTTGGTAAGTTAGATGTCCTTGTACAATTCATCCTTTAATAGTCTACTTGTTCCTGATAGTTGGCGAGAGTGTTTGAAAAACACTTGTTGTAAGCTAGTGGAAAGCTGTATGTGGTGGCAATTGGCAACCAATGGAAGTAATATGTGGTCCTAGTCTGGCAGAATGTTTTGTTCACGGAGTATTCATGTTCTCTATTAGGGCCTGTAAAATAACTAAATTTGCTATGCTTGAGCACCCAACTCTCCTTGATTCTTTGTTGAGACTTGAGACCTCCTTGGAGTTGATAGTGAAGTTGTTTTCCTCTGGGTCATGATTAGACTAATCATTCTTCTCATATTCTTAAGCCTTTAGAGCATCCACAGTGGGATGGTTTTTCCCAAATTTCCAAAAAAAATCAAACCATAGTGGCAGTCTCTCTCTCTCTCTCTCTCTCTCTCTCTCTCTCTCTCTTTTGTTTTGCAAATTTACCATACAAGAACCCAAGCTGAGCTATATTTAGCAGAGAGAAAGAGATTTGGAAATATATATGGGGCGAGGGCCAAGAGGGCTGCTCTCTTGGCCCACATGCTCAACACTTTTAGTTTGAATTATTTACATTATTTGCTATACCATGTGTATTATATACTAAGCAAATGTCCAAGCTCTTTGGTTCCCACATGGAGTTGATCCAAGGGTTGATTTTTTTTGAGGATGTTCTCCTCACAAGAAATCAATCCATTCTAAAACTTCTAACACCATCAAAATTTTGGTCGTAATCAACGATTTGTTAATTATTCCATAAGGATGATCTCCTCAACGTTGATTTACAATCAACTTTTGATGGGGTTAAAAATCAACCCTTGGATCGTCTCCATGTGGGATCCACAGAGCTTCAACATCAGTTTTGTATAATAAGGTTATGTATCAAATAGTGTTTAGTTGCAATTCAGAAAATGTGTTAGGCGTCGGCCAGAAGGGCCGCCAAACACTTGGGCGTGGCCACTGCTCCCCGCCTAAGGTTTCCACATGATTTTCCTGGTGAACAACAGAGACTGTTACTTCCAAGTATCTGCAATATCTGAAAACAAATTCTTTATCTATAAATCTATCTTGTCTGATGGAGTCTTATGGGCCAATGCTTTTTTTTCTTTTTTCTGTACGTGACTTCCTTATCAGTGAAAAAGGATAAGGAAAAAAACAAACATAATACAACTCAAGAACATGAATATTTTAATCTTATGCACTTGGTATTGGTTTACAATTTCCTCACATGCTACAAATTTATGTTATAGGTGGTACATTTTTGAAGAGACAATAATGTGCCTCTGGACTGGAGTCTTGTACATCTCTTATTTGAGGGCTGATATTCCAAGGGCATGGTATGTTGATTCCTTTTGTAATGCAACATATTCTTGACATCAGATATAACAGCGTTGTGATTTTAACTTATAAAAGAAATTCTGTATTCTGTTACTAAAAATTTGAAATTAAAATCTTGGGTGGAATATATTGTCAGGTGGAACGATGTGATCGTGATATTGTTTTTGGCCACGCTGTCCATTTGCCTAATCTTTTTGCTCCTGCTGCTTTTCTTCCACAGGTAAGATTAATTTTGTTCTCTCACAAAGAACTAATGAAATTTAACGTTTTTAACTTCAATGCAATATTTCTTAGTTGCAAGATCCGTTAGCATCATTAGTTGCTTTGCGTAATATTTGATATCACTGAGCTTATTATGAATGGCCTTTACACATGCTATTCTCCTAGGATATGCAGATAATTCAGTTTTCAACTAGTTATGGATGAGCTATAGCTATGCCTAACTCAAATTGATACCAAAGAAAATATGTGGTAGAGGGAGGTAAACTTCACAAATGCAGAGGACATGGCCTGACATATAACTCAAGACTTGATTTCGTAACCACTGCATGATATTACTCTTTCACGATATTGAGATTACGAAAACATCAGATTATAGGTTTGTAGAGTATTCCCCAGTCTGGCAAGGGGACGAAGCAAATAATCTAAAAGATTTTTATAGTAGTATTTTTCTTTTCTTTGTTTTAAATCTTTGTTCTATTCCAAATGATCTCTTTGTTAGCATTCTGTTTACTGAGGTGGAAGGCAAATTTCTTTTACTCTAAAATGGTCAAACCACCAAAACATGAGGTGAATTAATCTTTGATTATTTCTTTTGTAGCTATCTTATACTAACAAATCAGACTACCTATGAACTTGTGAGAAGACGACGCATCCCTTATCTGAGGTTAGTTTCTCTAGTTTGTGCTTGAAATTTCTTTTTTCTAATATTTTTATTCCTTTTGAGTTTATCATTTGGCAGTTGAATGCCTGGATATCTACGAGCATGACAAACATGAGCTGTTTTAGTTAAAGAGACATCAGAATGCTTGGATGCAGACATGTTAACAACTTATCTACTTGCATCCAAGCCCCCTGATAGTCTTAGAACCGGGGACCCCTGTATGGTCATTTCGAACAAAAGTTTGTTGAGAAAGCGCACATTTTCTAATGTATTTCTCTTTTCACAAGTAAGATACACATAGGCCCTCAGTAGTTACAGAAAGAATAATATATTCTGGACTAATCGTAATTTTTGCATGTTAGAGAGCAATATAAGTGATTAACAACTGAATATCAGTTCAGTTATAAATCAAAAGATTTGGCCTTTCTAAGTTTCTAACCTCCCTCCCCTTCTTGGTTTTTGCAGAGGTATTCCTGAGAGAGTGTACCCCTTCAGCAAGGGTATCTGCAGAAATTTGTACAACTTCTGTTGTGCCTCGGATAGCATGTACGGCATTGAACCACTGCCAAACACTGAAGAGCTAGAAGAAAAATCGAGACCGTACACCTGTTCTGATGTTTTATCCTGTCGTTGTTGCTGATGATGGGGCTATGTATTTTATTTTTACAAATTTTTTTTCCGTCTGCTGTGGCCTCATGCTGAAGCAATCCATACCTTCATTTGTTACCATACAGTGTCATGGGATGTGGAATTTTACAAGGATTACCATCGTATGCAATGCAAGTGAGAGAACAAATTTTAGTACTTGTGGAAACTCTTGATGTATATTTATGTAGAATCCATCGTTTCCTGACAATATATCAGATGAGTAAGGAAGGACGGCAAAGTCGCAGAAACTCAACCCTTTTATAGCATTCTCACAGATCAAAGGAAGCAATCCACCAAATGGAATGATGCTCACCCAAAACACTTGAAACATGAAGTGCTTGAATGAATATGAGATGGCTATTGCTTTCCGGCCAGCACAAATCACAAATCTGTTTTGTTATTCAGTTGTTGTCTAGTGACTCTAGTGCATCACAGGGTAAAAAATGGTGCGGTTGGCCTTGTCGGGTTGTGGCAAAGAGTCGGCTTTATGAAACACTTTTTCTAGCGCCCTCGTTCCGAACAAGAAAAAGAATGATGAAATGGATAGGGGCTGTGAGGTGGTGAGTCTGTCAGACTTCAAAATCAAGATGGGTATGTGAAAAAAACGAATGATATAATTGTGCGGTGAGCGTGGATCGAACACGCGACCTTCAGATCTTCAGTCTGACGCTCTCCCAACTGAGCTATCCCCGCGTACTTGTTCTTTCAATCCCTTGATGGGTTTTCAACTTAAAAGACTCTTATTAGGTGGAAGTACCCAAACCCATAAAACCCCAAGACTCCCTTTCTCATCCGATGTGGGGCTATTCCTGTGTCACTTCCCCATTTATGACACATAGCTTCGCGAAAACCTTTTATAGATAAGAAAATATTAAGTTGGAGAATAGAGCTTGTATGTGGCGAATTTATAGGGAAGGAATAGAGGGTGTTAAAAATTTAAAAATTTAATCTGACCTTTTTATTGCTTCGCGAAAAGATCAAAACATTTTTTTGACTATGCAAATTATAGTTTGCGTATTTTTACGCCGATTCTGACAAATGTTGCAAATTGTAATTTGCATGAAAAGATTAAAAAAAACACATACACTTTTGACCATGCAAATTGTAATTTTTGTTTTCTTGATGACAAGAAATGAGTTAAATTTTCAAACCAATGAACAAACCTAAGGAAAATTTTATTGGCACTGCACATTCTGTTGTTGGCAAGCTCGTTTTTGTTTGACCTAGGATGAGAGTGCAGTCAACACGAGCCCACCAACAAGGTTTTGGGGAGTGCCAATAAAACTTGCCCGAAGGACCGAGACCACCCAAGCGTTTGTCCAGCCCAGGGGTCGCGATCCAACTTATACGCATTATGGTCGCTAAGATCTCCGAGACATAATTAGTGCAAATGACAAACCCAAAAGCCATCACCACATCTGTGTGGGGACGATGAACGAGACCCACGACCCCATAATTTTGGTTATCAAGGGAGGAGCCATCAACTATCACAACATACCTATTTTTAATGATTGCTGTTATTGGGGCTCCCTGGTTAGGATGAGGGGCATGCTCAGTTAGGGGGCACCCCCCNATTTTTGGGCTGAAAAAAAACCTCTTTATTTCAGACATTTTGCTGAGTCAAAATTTGACTCAGACACTCTAAAAATAAAAAACAAACAATCTGAAATCTGACTCGGCCCAATTCAGACTCCGAGTCAGATTCAGACATGTTTTTAGAGAAAAAACAAACAGCCTCTTAGTTTGGTTTGGATTTTGGAACTATAATTATATAGATCAATAGATAGATAGATTTGGCGGGATTCAGACTCCAACATCTCTGGCTGGCTGATGATGTAATTATTGAGTTTTGATGGTTAAAAGCTTAAAAACTTCTTTTAATGAAAATGAGATCTTTGTAATATTATTTGTTCTATTCTAAGTGAGGGAGAGAGATGCGAAAAGATGATGATCACGCGTTCAAATCTGGCGGAACAACTCAGAGAGTATCAGGTTCGATCCAAGCTCGATTGGGCTACTGATTCCTTCTTCACCTCTACCACTACTCCCAATCTTAATTCCAGGTAAAAATAAAAAATAAAAAAAATTCCAACCCCAACCCCAACCCATTTAAACACACAATAATAAATTCTTTAGGAATTCGATTTCCTCCTTTTCATTTCATCTATAAAAATTAACTCCTATCCTATTAATTAGATCTTATTTAAACTCTTTAATAAAATCTGATACTGTTGATGTGTAGTTTCACATTGAAAGGATCTAGGATAGAGCTCATCATCAACCCAGTGCGTCCTGATTTTCAATTATTTTGTTCAGGGGGTCTCCATAATCTCAACACGTTTAGATTCTCTGATAAAGAAAGACAAAACTTGGTCATATTATAAACAATTAGGGATAGTAATAGGTAAGGCATTGGCGGCATTTGATCGAACACTCTGGTGATGAAATAATGTGCCTTGTGATTCCTTTCATGGGTTAGGACAATTAGATCTCAGCTTGTTTGTTGTTCAAGATTAGATTCTTTCTTCAAGATTTAAGTGGTGGCATTAGTCTTCATCAGAAAGAAAAAAGAAAAAAGAAAAAAAATGGTGGTATTAATTGTCCATAGATCTCTTTATTATTTTCCTATAGTAAATCATTCATTTCTTATTACTGTAGCGCTGTGCATCAGTGGAGAAATGGAACGTAGATAAGGTTTTGTATATATTGTTATGATCATAGACTATCCTAAGGTACTAACTAGTACATGTATGAGATAAAGACACAGAAACTTTTGTTGGTGGTGTTGAAGTTGGATGTTTTCTGGTGTCGGCAGTGTGGGTAGCGGTGGTGTGGTTATGGCAATGATAGTGATGTTGGTGTTGGTAGCAGTGCTGGTGGTGACAGCAAATGGCGGTGGTTGTGGAACCTATAGTGGTGGTTTTGTGGTGATAGTAGGGTTGGTTGAGTGGGTTATGCACAATAAGAACCAAAGTAGTTTTTATTTATGAAAAAATAAAATAAAATAGTGAAAGGCAATTCTTTTGCCACGAAAATTGTTAAGTTCAACTTATGAAAAGTTTTATTAGGCATTTCCATGGAGACTTTTAACTTCTTCGCTTAACTAAATCAAGTAGTTAGTTCTCAAATTCTTCTAATTCTTTATAGCGGTAATTGTTTCTCAGAAGATAAGATTGGGATCTCTGTAAATGGGATCATTTCCTTAAATATAAATAGCGAGAGCCTAATTTTATTATGAAAAGGACAATTGAAATATGGTGTCCTCCCAGAATGATTTGGGGGTATTTTGGCGTTAACTTGGTATTTTTAGATTTTTGATGAATAAGCCAACAAAGATTGCCTCTTTGAGGATTTTATCTCTGTGATTTCCTGTACATAAGAGAGGTTAGAGAGATAAACTTGATTATGGTTGTCGTTTCTGAAATTTTAAATTATGAATTTAATACATCAATTAGCAACTTGCCAGCTTCTTGTACTCAACCAGACAATGGAAGACTTCTGTCTTTCTATCTATTAAAGAATTTGAAATGCCAACTGATCTTCATTTTCCATTCGTCTCTCTTTCTCTCTCCCTCTCCCTCTCTCTCATATGTCTAGCGCGTCTCTTATGTAGTATTTACACATCAAATCTGGAATTTATGCAATGTTAAATTTTGTAGTAGAATGGCCTTCCGATACTGATCAAGCCATTGCTCGACTTCTTTGTGAATACAGGGTGGATGTTGTGATTGTGGTGATATGGGAGCTCATTATTCTTGCTTTCTTGGTTTTCTCAGCAGTTTCTTTATATTTCAGGTATATGAGACTTGCATTTGTTTCAATATGCATTACAATTCTGTTGTTTGTATGCTTGAAAATTTTGAAGCAAATAAGATTAGCCAGGAAAAATAAACGAAGAATGCTTCTACCATTATCAATGTGAAACTTGGCATGACGTTGAGCCTTCTGAAATAATACAGTTCTTGACTGTTGCTTGTGTCCCATATTTTACTTGGGACATGTATTTAGAACTTTTATCTAGTTGATTAGTGAACTTCATATAGTATTATTTGTAAATACACAAATCCGAATAAATTGGATTCTAGATGGTCAAAACTCATAATTCGGACGTAAACACTCGATGGTCAGCTCGAAAAGCTCTTGAGCTGCTGGCTTTGCCACAAGGAATGTTGAAGAGTATCTGCAAGTTTTTGTGTGTAGACATATATGTTGTAAAATCATTCTGAGTAAGCTCTTTGCTGTTATTTGTATCCCTGATCTTTTAGACTGGGTATCCCTTTTGATTATCCTATATGAAAATTTGAACATATCTGGCCTCGATTAGTAAGTATTTGATCTTGTTATTATTGTACTGTTGAAACTCTTTACTCTGTTTACAGTCTTAAGTTTCAGTTGCTTTTGTTACACATCAGCTAGGGCTTGAAGAAGTTCCCTTTAACACCTATTAACACTATACTCCAAATTCCTCCGGCGACCACAAGCAAACTCAGAACTATCCCTAAGCTTCCCAGTCCCCAGTTAAGACACCACATTGGACCATATCGTTGGGGTTTCTTGATCATGATCCACATAAAACATGGATAAGCAAAGGTGATCGGTAATGCAATCCCACCAATCAGACCTGCCAGGCTTCCCAAGAACGGGAGTGCCAGTGCAATAAAGAAGGCCATAGATCCTAAAAATACCCGGAACCCCGCCCGAACCAACCATGGGCATGGCTTGTTCTTCTTGCTGGTGTATGTGGACTCCAAGTTGTCGAAAGTCGGCATGGCATAGATTTGGATTGTGGTTAGGCTGTTAATCACGATGAGTAGAGTCATTAAACCTAGGACAAACCTCGAGGTGTCATGCTCATGGAAATCATGCAAGGCGTCCAACAACCCACCATTTGCAGGTATCTGCCAATTCAATCAGCACAATGAACTCTTATCCATAAGATCATACTTGGATACTAAGTAGTTAATGTGGGATGTAGAAGAAGTTGGGCTGTACCTTGTTTCCATAAGCCCAATAGCCTCCAACTGCAAGGGGAAATAAACACACCACCCCAATGAGTAGATAAGCAAACTTCACCCCTCTCCACATTGGAACCCGCGACGGATGCTTCTCACTCGATGGCATTGTACCCTGCAACCGAAATTATAGTCACCAATTAAATTTATTCTTTCTAAAGACGCCCCTACTTTTGAGTAGGGCGTCCCCAGAGTCAACTGGGGAGTCAGTTGATTCTATCTTCAACCTCCAAACATCAACGCCTAGTTCCTCTAAAAGCGAAGAACAAGTGAAGAGAAGGATGAAATAGGGAAAACAAACTTCAAGTCACCTGTATCTCAAGCACAACATTATGGCCTCTGAAAGCGAAAGCAATGATTCCAAGTGCATGGAATGAAGCCAAAGCCCCAGCAGCACCGGATTTTGGCTCCACACGGTTATAGGATATGCCTGCAGGCCTATTCTTGGTAACGGAGATTGTCCAGATAAGTGTACAGTAGACAATGGCTGCGATGGCACCGGCTAGTGAGGCCCAGGCAATGGAGTTCAGGTTTGGCAGCTGAACTACAACAATGGTCAAGCATACAAATACCAAGTACCACTCGACTGTTGTCAACGGCTCTGATTTGCAAGTTGGCCCGCATATAATCTGGAATAGAAGCTTCATGCTTTCACCTCCAATGATGATCAGCATGATACAGGTGCCACCTGATAGATACATGCTAGGGAGCAGGGCTAGCATTTTTCCCAGCTTTTCACCTGTTAAGCTGACACCATCGTTAAAAGAACTGGTTCTAATGTTGGAACAGATGGACCGGTTTTTACTGTTTTGAAGTACCATGCGAGGAAAGAAAATACAAAGGAAAAAAGCAGCAGCAAAGAGAAGTTTTGGATTTCAAATTACATAAAAACTTGGTACATATTCATTCTAATACACTGACCGAAAGCAGTCTTGCAAAGATGGAGATATCTGCTATAACGGGTCCCATCGACTGATTCATGGAGCTGAATGAGTAACCATAGGGTGTAAAGCTGCCATACGAACGCCAATGACAAGCTTATAATCCCCCAAAACCTGTTATTAGTAAAGCCAACATAGCAGCAAAAAAAAAAAATCAATTAGGGAAGAACTGATTAAAAAAAGAAAAATTACTGAGGAACTAGAATCTGGACCGGACGTTGATCTGGCAAAACAGACTTGAGCCGGGAACTTGATCAACGTTCTGTCTTTCTCAGGGATGAATCAAATACAAAGCGACTAATGCTATCCCCACGTAATTCTTATGTGGATCATTTTGACTGGTGCCTACTTGATTGGCGCGTGCATGCCAGATCTAGGTGCCAACTAAAGGACACCACATCATTATGTGCGTGGTTTGGTCTTATGTGGGGCTAGCTGCTAGCTTGATGATCATTTGATTAGTCGTCAAACTTCGACAGACCGTAGGGCGATCAGTTGGTTCGAAATGTATAGAGTTGTTCTTCCTTATATTATACTGCATGCAATGAACTCGAAGAGATTGATTAGCATATATAATAGGTGATATTAATATATATACCAGCCAAGGACGGTGAAGGAGACGGGAAGTACAAGGGCTTGATGAACACCAATTCCAGAACTGAGAGTGTGGAATGCAGAGTAGTAGGAATTTCCATTTCGAGATTCCGTGATCGGAAGCCAGGCGTCTTGAGGGTTGTCGAACATGCTAAAATTTCTTCTATTCGTCTTCGTCATGGTTGTCGAGTTAGCAGCAGCTGAAGTCGTATTAATAGTAGAAGGGACGACCCTGAATAGGCGTGGGTGTTGAGGGATAACTGATGAAGGGACCATTATGGGTACTGGTGATCCTGCATTAGTACTGATCAATAAGGATGGTGATGATGAATAGACTAGTATGGAGCAGCGACTAGGAGAAGAGGTGGTGGTCCTCGTGTTAGAGATTAATGTTGATATGGGTGGTCCTACTGATGATGCCTCCTCCTCCTCTTCCTCCTGCTGCTCTTCCACAACCAACGTCGTCATTGGTACTAGTACTGTTCCAGCTGCTACAGGATCGGCGGCGACGATAGCCATCTGGACCTTCTCTGTCTCTTCACCCATATTATTATATGTTTTTTTGAAGTTCTCTAATAAATTATAAAATCTCTACTACGAATAATATTTTAAATCTGATGATCTCTTCCTCTCTATCTCGTGCTCTGCCTGCCTGCATGACTCGTTTATATAGATGTAATAAAGGGAGATCGAAATAGGCGACCAGCAGGGGAGGAAAAAAGTGAAAACTATGCTGGCTGCTAAATAGTTGGTTGAAAATCTGATGATGCATGTTCATATTCCCAGAAACACATCATCATATGCATCATTCATAGTAAGAAAAGAAAATCTTGTGTGGCTCCATACACGCATTAGCTTTGGTGATTCAGTTGTCCTGGTAATTGGGAAAAAATACCTGCCGACTTTCCAAAGGTTGTCTCTGAATTACTCATGACTGACGTGAATGAAACGTATTCTTGTCGAACCCCATCTTAATCCAAGAAATATATACAAACCATACCATTTTGTCAAGATCAAGATCAAGATCAAGATGAAATTAATTAGTATAGAAGGGATAGGACTTCGTAAAGATTAGTAATCGTTACGATATAATCTGGCAATGGGTACGTATATTTATAATAACAACATTAGGGATATTATCAAATTAACCAAAGAAAGCAAGACACATGTATTAAAAAAAAAAAAACCCTATGGTCTTCTTGAATTAAACACATTCTCACTTCTCACGCCAAAATTGCACTAATAAAGAAAAGAAAAGAAAAGAAAAGAAAAGAAAAGAAAAGAAAAGAACCCGTACATGAAGAATGGAGACCGCGTTTTTTGTAGAAATTTGTTTGGTAATTAAGTAAAGAACAAAGAATCTTTTCGAATGGAGACCACGTTTTTTTGGAAATTTGTTTAGTAATTAAATAAAGAAGAAAGAATCTTTTCCTAATAAAAGATAAAAGAGGAGATTGTTGTAGTTGTAGTTGTAGAGTAAACAACCTCGTCAATGCCTGTAGAATTAACTGAACTCTGGTAGGAGGAATCAATTCAAAGATCTAGGACAGGACACGACAAGACATCATCATCATCATTCCACTGTAATGGAAGGAAACTTACCCACTACTTTGTTTCCTCACGCATGACGTAAACCTGCTGATGGATGTCTGAGTACGTCATATATGACTCATAATACCCGATCAATCGGGTACTCGGGTCCTAAAACGGATCTGGGTTATGCCCATTTAAGTGCATCTTGAATTCCACATCCACTAGCAATAGGATCCGCATTTAAGGATTCCCAGCTATTGTTGATTAAACATCTATTTCATCCCAATCAAAAGAGCAAAAGCCCAATCTCTGTTAAATTTTTACATCAAGTTTATTTCTAACCCTTCTTAAGCAGGATTGTGGATTTGCATGAAAATGCTTCTTAAGGGATGATTGTTTTAAGATGATATACCCATCATGTATAGTAGTCTTTCAATTTTTCGGAGTAACACTTAGAAAGCATTTGAATGGTTAGGGGTCGGGATCGAAGAGCATAAGAGAAGAGAAAAGAAAACTTGGTTGCGGAAAAGACGAACTTGGAAAATGGAGGAAGAAGATTAATAATAAGTAATTTTACTTTCTTACTTTCTTATGAGTAATGCTAGGTTTACTAAAAATTCATCGCAAAAAACACTCCTAAATGAAATTACAACTGAAAAGAGAATTTAGTCAAAACAAAGAATTAAATAAGATGTTTCTATTTCACCTGCTAAATTACTTGGGAGTGATTTTTGGATAAGGATTTGGTCAATTTAGCATTTTCCTTCCCTTGTATAAGTAGCTAGTATTGAAGGTTGTTGTAGGGGTGAAAGTCGGTCGGGTTGGGTTGGGTTGATGTGCTGACCAAGCCCAACCCAAGGTTCGGAAACCTCAACCCAACCCAACCCAACCCAACTTCGGGCGAAGAATTTCTCAACCCAACCCAACCCAAGTGGGCTAAATCGGGTTACTTCGGGCTATTTCGGGTTGAATTTCTTTGTTAGATTTAAATGTATGACACAACAAAGGCTAAAATAAAAAACCACTTAATAAGTGAAAAATAACCAAGAATGCCAAGACACAATTCTTCAATTCAATTAACTTCCAAAAATTACTGTACTGATCATCATGGGAAAATAAAAATATCCAACACAATTAATTAAGGCCAATGAAGTCTGGACTACTAAATGAATTAGCCATACTACTCAAATTCGTAAATTATTCAAACTAAATCATCAAATAAAAAAAACAGTCAATTTATTTAATTTCGAAAATTAAAAGTCTCCACACCTTGAGCTTCTATATATCAGTTCTTCCACATTAAAAGTCTTTACGGTAGAGGAAGGGAAATATGGTTTCTCATATTTAAATATTAAACAATAGAAAGAGTGTTTGTGCATGCTTAGTTACTTACCTTCTACTGTAGTAGCTCCTATGCAGTCAATAATGGTGGATTAGCGATGGTGCTGCGACAATGTTTCGATTGTGGCTGTGGTTTTAATTTACTTTGTGAAGAAAGAAATTTATAAACTAGAAGATTAACAAGTAATTTGAAAAGTGAGAAAGATTACCAAAGTAGATTGAAAAATAAAAGGTAACTTATAATTTACAGATTTGAATGGCAACGTGTTCCTAATTTGCTGCCTAAAAAATCACCTAATACAATCTAATAAGGTATAAATATAACATATATAAAGTAAAAAAAAAATTCTTAAATATAGAAGGGGTCGGGCTCGGGTTGGCCAAGCCCTTCAACCGAACCCGACCGAATTCTTTTGGGTTTTTAGAATCTTTGACCATGATTGAACCCATGACCAGCAAATCATGACCAAACCCAACCCAATGTCGAGTTGGTCACGGGTTAGTCGGGCTCAACCGTCTAGCTTTCACCCCTAGGTTGTTGGACATAATACGCCATTCAAGTCAATACGAATTCTTTGTTAAAAAAAAAGTCAAAACAAATTCTACAAGATTTGAGAGTTACAAGGGCAAGGCCCTAAAATGGGCCCAATTCCACGGAATTGAGTTATATGTGAAAACGAGTAAGGCATCAAACAGTAGAACTTGGCTCGTTTCCGCGAAAAAATTCCAGAGAATTGGATGCAATCAAACATAGCCCAAAAGAAATATATAGCCAAACATAAGTTTTTTTAACACATCACAAGACTTTAGGGCAGGGCTGCACACGGTGTTTGCATTTGGCAAAAACACTATTGGGACCGGCCTAATAGTATGTAAAAATGTACAGATTGAGCTGGCACCCAATCACAACCACTTCTTATGTGTTTGTGGACCCCACACATACATATTAAATGGTTCTGATTGGGTGCCAGCTCAATCTGTACACCAAAACCAAACCAGTGATACTGTTTTTCGATATTTTATTCGGTTCTGAACAATTTGGACCGAGGTAAATACCAAATCATGTGCAGTCCTACAGGTTGTATTGATTGTAAAGAAGTGTGTTTCATAGAAATATACGTTCATTTCTACCAGATTCGTCTTGAAAGGATCAAGGAAGTATTCCACTATTTCATAGAATTACGTTGAAAATCAACTATTTGTCACAGTTTTAAATGAGTTGACCTCAGTTCCGTAGAATTCAAATTGCAAACCAAGGTGGCCAACTTTTTATTATTTTGGCGAAATTAATTAACCCAATTTCATACAATTCAACCACAGTCAAACACAACCTTAATTTCTATTGAATTGAGTTGGCCGGCAAGAGTTGTCACTGTAACCAAACACCTACTCTTTAATTGGTTCCACAGACACAAAACACAACCACAAGCTAATGAATTATAACTTTATAATTAAATTGAGCTGAAGCAAAAATTTATACATTTTATGCTTTTTAGCAGTATAATAACAACTAATAATCAAAACACACAACAAAAAAATACACCATAATTGATTTTGAGAAGTAAGTAATTAATCACCGCATCTCTGATCACACACTTAATTACTTATTTAGGGTTGAAGAAGCTGACTTTAATACCAGTGTCCACCACACTGTACAACCCACCGCAAATCAATAGACCACTCAAAGTGATCCCTAAGGTTCCTAGTCCCCAGTTCACGTACCACATTGCCCCATATGGCTTAGGTTTCTTAATAGCAAGCCACATGAAACAGGGATAAGCTAAGGTAATGGGTAATGCCAGCCCCCCGATCAGACCCGCAAGACTTCCCAAGAAGGGTATCGCAACAGCCATGAAGAACGATATGAAAGCGAAAAAAATCCGAGAACCTGTTCGAACCCACCATGGGCAAGCCTTGTGGAACCTGCTCGTGTACTCCATCTCCATGCTGTCGAACGTCGGCATGCCATAGATTTGGAATGAACTTACTGCGTTTATCACCACGAATAACCCCGTTACCACTAGAATAGTCTTCGATGTGTCTTGACTGTGGAATGCGAACAATGCCGTTAACATACCACCGTTTTCTGGTATCTGCACGTCATAAAATTCAAATTCGATCAAAATTACATTCATTGTCGTAAATAATTAATGCTCACGTAAAGTCTTAAATGTGCTATTTCGCTGCAATAACAAAATTTGGTACTTGTTTGGAGGGCTAACGAATTTGGGCCAGAGATATGCTCGGAATGGAACCGTTAATAATACCCACCCACGAATTGAAGCCATAAATGAAATTATATGCTTACCATGTGTCCGTAAGCCCAATAACCGCCGATTGCGAGGGGAAATAAGCACATAGCGATTACTAGATAAGCAAGCTTTACACCTCTCCACATTGGCACTCGTGATGGATATTTTTCACTCGATGGCATTGTACCCTGCAACAATTACGACAATATTGTTAAATATAATTAATATATTAATATCTTTACTATTATTATATTTTTGTAAGAGTAATAATAATTGTGTCAAGTAAAATATTTTTCATCCCACCAGTAAAATATCTTTAGTATTATAAGTTCAAATAGCTCATCAAGCAGAAAATCAATGAGGAACTAATAAGGTAGGATGAATAGAGTTTTTTTTTTTTTTTGATAAAAGGGACTAATGTTTCAGTTACAGCAAAGCGGAGATACACTACAAATAGTTGTAGTATAATTGTCTATAGAATTGATGCACTGAAATGAATAGCTGTGGGGTGGGATTTTCACATATTTTAATACATGGAGGGTAAATGCATAATTTTATTTTTCTTTTGCCGAGTGGCTTTGGTACAAAATAAAATAGAATAATGTTAGAAGTACTCCCATGATGACTCCCAGAATGAGGTGGCTTTTTACTTTTCAAGATCTACTTGTGTAATCGACTTAATCGACTCCTAGAATGAGGTGACAAGATCTACTTGTGTAAAGTTACTTTTTATTTTTTCAAGTTTGAAGCAGATCTTACCACCTCACCCGGAGTACTTCTTCTATTATTTAACTAAATAACAGTCTAAATTAACTCATGCTTTAAATATTTAATTGGATATGTAGATAAAAAGTCAACGTTCAAGTCTACGTCTTAAATGGTCAGTCAAAGTTCCTTGGGAGTTTATTGTAAATTAACCATATAATAAGGAATTGTTTTTTGCAAGAGGGATATTTATTGATTGAGCAAGTGGTCAGTCAGATTTATTTAAGTAATATCCAATGGGAACCGATTAGGATAGAACCGGAACCAATCCAATTTATAAACTAATAATTGGATCTGTTCAAAGATAGATGGAATTGGGAGGCACTTACTTGAATCTCAAGGACAAGATTGTGGCCTCTGAAAGCAAACGCAATGATCCCAAGTGCATTGAGGGCACCGAAAACCCTAGCGAGATCAGAATTTGCTACAATTGGGTTGTACGATACACCAGGAATCCTACCCTCAGCAACAGACACCACCCACAATAACGTACAGTATCCAACGGCTGTGATGGCACCGACTAACGAGACACCCGCGATGGAATTCAAGTTAGGCAGCTGTGAGAAAACAACTACAATGCATGTGAACACCAAGTACCATTCAACGGTGGTTAATGGCTTGGGGTTACTGCATGTGGGCCCACATAGGACCTGGTATATAAGCTTCATGGTGGAGCCCCCTATGATGATCAGGGCTATACATGTGCCCGCTGATAGGTACATGATCGGGGCTGCTCCTAGCAATTTCCCCACCCTTTTACCTGAAAATAATTAAGTTTGATTCAATCAAATTAATTACAAATAAGACTGGCTAGCTAAATTTAATATAATTAAGCAGAGCAAAGATAACCTTGCAACCAAACAGCGTGTTTAATTATATAATATGTATTATGTATATTTGCACATACCAAATGCTGCAGTGAAGAGGTCAAGGTATCTGCTGTATCGAGTCCCATCAGCTGATTCGTGGAGCTGGACGAGCAACCAGAGGGTGTAAAGCTGCCATAGAAACGCCATTGACAAGCTTATGATACCCCAAGTCCTGTATAATATATAACAAAGAACAATTATTATTATTATTTTATTTTTTTTGTGAAAATAAGGGCATGCATATGATTTTATAACAACTTTGAGGTAACCTTGCCAATTAAGTGTAGATTAATTAATAGAAATAAGATTATTTAGATTTATACATATTAATTGGGAGCAGCAAAAGTAAAGAGTAATTAATTATTTATGATCCTCCTTCACGTGATTTGCACTTATTTTTTATGCTAGATTTGTTCTTGAAGTCGAGTGCGTTCCTTAATTAAGTTTGATTTATACATATCAAAGAAGTGCATGCATACGGTATAACACCACTTTTTGTTTTTGTTTTTTTTGTTAACACTTATTTTTCCACTTCGTTTATACCGTAATCATGTCGGAAATTTCACATTGAGATAATCTATAAGCTAATTCAGAACAACTTAATTAGCTCTTAGATTACCTCCACGCGGTTCTAAAGCAGAAAACAAACTCAAAGTAGTTTTGGAAAGAAATTTAATAAGGCACATATGTTAGGGTTAAGTACTTAATTTTAGCTGAATGGGAGCCAAATATATATATATATATATATATGTGGTAAAATTGCTTACGTACCAACCAAGGATGGTGAAGGCGACTGGGAGAATAAGAGCCTGAATTCCAATACCAGAACATAAAGTATGGAAGGCAGCGTAGTAAGCGTTGCCATTTCTAGACTCAGTGATAGGAAGCCAATCATCATGCTCATCATGACGAGGCTCAAGCTTGGTCATCTTGATTATCTTCCTGACTGGACTAGCCAAAGGTGTGATGAAACGTGGAGTCAGAGAAGCTCTTGATCGCGGTGTCTTATTAGGAGTAGCAGATGATGTATGAATAGGGCTTTCGAGAAGCAGAGGTGATCTGCTCAATGAAGGAGAATGGAATTGAGATGGAGGAGCTGATATTGGTGGAGTAGTTCTACTTGCTGATGGCGGCGGTGGTAACGGCGCCATCGCTGCCGATCGTGGCGTCACCGGCAGCGAACTAATCTCTCCTACTCCTGCTGCTGCTGCTCCTACTTCACCCATTATTGATGTGTATAATTGCAGCTAGCTATCTATCTCCTCAATCAATCTTCCTCCTTTCTCTTTCTCTCCCTAGCTAAATTCTACTATATATATTGCTATTAGTACTTCTTAGTTCTAAATCCTTGTAAATAATGCATTGTAATCTAGGGTATTTAAAGGTGGTGTTTGAACTTGGTAGGGCCTATTATTGATTAATTTATGTAATCTTCATGCAAAGCGTGGGGTTCTGGGCAAATCACAGGTGTGGATATTCTGACTGTCTAGCCCTAGAAAATAACAAGTTAGTGGCTAGGGCCGCCATAGAGTGAGATTTTGTTCACCCACTTGTAAGATGGGTGAGTAACACCATACAATCTTAACCGTGAGGTGCTATATGTAGTGGGTGACTATATAGTGACCACGGGTGGGATTGTCTGTTGTTGCTCACTCGCGTTATTTAAATGGGGTGAACAAAACCATATTGGCCGCCTTGATTATTTATAATCAAAGATGTCTTAGTTTGACGAATCACGTTGACCAGATATTTTGACCAACAACCTTGATCTCTAGTGTGTCACACCAACCACCTTTATCACAATCTCATTGATTGAAATTATTGAATATTTGAAAAACTTAGTAAGTTGTGTTTGGTAAAAGGAGTAATGCTAGCTACTTAAGGTCACAACTGACTTAAATGTGGAAGACTTTAAGAGCTGGGTCTTTGATTGAATTCAGATTTTTGATAAAAATTAAAAGATGTAATAAAAACCCCGAAATTGAGCTAAAAATTCTATTTCTTCACTTTCTTGTTTTTTTTTTTTTTTAAATAAATTTGGTTCTTATAACTATGCAAATCATAGCTCATTTAGCTGGTAAAATATACTGGTATTTATAGCACAAATTTAGGTTTAATTTCCACTTGCATCGAATAAAAACAGAAAAATGATGGAGGGCTGACATAATTCAAGTGCGTATGAGTACTTCCTGTCGTCCGTGGTTGATCATCCAGTGCATGCGGGTTGGCGGTTTCTCTTTCCCTTCTCTCTACTCGTTAGGGTGCTTTCTTCGCCAATTAATAGTGTTTCTACTTATATGTGTAATTGGGCAATAATCTCATCATAAAAAAAAACTATGCAAATCATAATTTTGCACATATAATTTGTGAAAACCATAATTTTCATAAGAAGGGACTGAAATTTTGTTAGGCTGTGCGCATCGAAGGATTATTATTTATTTTAACTAAAATTTTAACAATATTTCTGATTGAAAATCCAAAAATTCATAGATAAATACAGAAATTAAGTTGTACCAAACACCACTTTCAGTTGAAAACAGGTTACCTGACATGAATTATGAATAGAATCAATAGATAAGGATTATTGGACTTTAAGGCTCAAGAATTTGGCCAAAAGAATGTGAAATAGAAGCGTTTGTTAAGATTTATGTATTCAGTTTTCACCCAAGTTATTAGTAGTGAACTCCATGAAAAAATGATTCACCTTTTTAGCTTTGTGAACCATATATCCCCCAGTTAGCTGACTATCAATATTTGATGAAGTTAAAAATGTTTAAATGCTATTTTTTAATTTTTGTGAGGAAAATTTCTATCATGAGAGGAAACTTATTAAAAAGCAAAAATAAAATTCTTCCTTAGAATCATGATCTTCATTCAATCCCCACGAGGAGTGTAAACCATAATGTGCATGTAAGATTAAAAAAATTTACATTTTATGGGCAATAATCCCTTCATAATTTTATTTTTAGCAATTAGGACTTTCAAAAATTTTATTTTTTGTCCTTTTTATTTTCAAATACATTTTGGGAGTGGTCAAACTAATGATCCCCAGAATAGTTGGGCAATGTGCATGGTTATTTGAATTATACATTAGGCTATGCTTGGTATACCATGAACATTTACAAATGCAAAAATTTATAAGACTTCATAATATTTTCACATTAGCGAATATTCACGGTCTACCAAATAGAACTATTAATCTCTAATATATATGAACTTTCGCATGAATTTTTTAATATCCAAGTGGAAATTAAAAATATATTTTTCTAAGAAAACCAAAAACATAGAAAATATACAACTCTTACGCACACAAGTCATCATAGGCTATAGTTTGAGACAGCACGTCTCTTTTTCTATTTTTAATTTTTTTTTTCAATTTGTTAGACTTTTGTAGACCGTGAATTAAGTACGATATGTACTGATAAGTGATTAAGGTTTACATTGCCTCATCAGCAAACGGTTAATTGGAGAAGACTAATGTAACAATGCTTAATTAGGTAAATTTCATGAAGGGATCATAAAAGTCATGTTTTCCAATTAATTGTTAACGCCCAAAGTCAATCAGATTTTCTCATGCCTTGTGCGGTTGTGCCGGTAAAACAACCCTTAGATGCTGACATCCAACAATCGCAATCGCAATCGAATCGCTCTTGAGACCCGGATTAAACTTTTTTTTTTTTTTTTTTCTTGTAATTGCAGAACACCTACATCTAACTGTTTTTTATCTACTTATTTTTTTAATCTTACAACCTTCAATTCCACTGCTATGCGCATTTTTCACCCTCAGGATAGCAACATAACTTGTAAATTAATAGTTTATTTAGAAGGGAGATTCCAATGCAGGGATTCAGTAAGGATCAAGGATTCATGTTTTCCTAGTCTATTTGGCTGCCAAGAATGCCTGAAAACTTATTTCCTAGGAACCATGTTTTCTAATAACAAATCTCTATTTTAGAGTCCCACTTTACCTCTTAGAATTTGCTGGGATTCTAAACTAATTAGGATTCACTATGAATTTACAAAAAATAGTAAGTTTTATGATAAGCACAAAACTACTTTATTTTGTTGTTTTAATTTTGTGGTGCGTAATCTGTATTGAGTTGTGTGAATACAAAGTGAATCCTTAGTTTAAAATTTGATTAAATTCTAAGAGAGAGGTAGGACTCCAAAATAGGGATTTGTTGGAAAATATGTTTCCCTGGAAAACAAGTTTCCAGGGATTCTTGGCAGCCAAACAGACCAGGGAAATATGAATCCCTGGTCCCCACTAAATCCCTACCTTAGAATCCTCCATCCAAACAAATCATTAGTTAAATAGTTTCAAATCTAGATTAAATAGTGTTTACACAATCTTACCCAAGTTTAGGTTTAGAAAACCCCAATATGTAATTGATGGGATTAAGACTGCTCAAATTTAAGCTGAACTGAGCAAACTGAACTTGACTAGATTAAAACCGTCACTTCCGTAGTTTAAATCAATTCTGATGAAAATGGATCGGTTTGTTTGGTTCGATTTTTGGATTGACTCTTTTAGGAGCCAAAGAAATGGAACCAGATATATCACCAAGAAAAGTCCATGCTCCATAGAGATTGTGTTAAAAAAAAAAAAAAAAAAAAAATTCCGTAGAGATTGCGTGAAATGCCTGATTATATGACTAGAAACCTCAAGAGGTACTATGGACCATTGACCATAAAGAAAGTATAGCCCAAATCCGAAACTGACCTCCCAATCCAAACCGACTTGAATATTGGATGGTTGAACGGATGAGCAGCCCTATATGTGGATTTAACTCCGCCATCCTAGTCACACTTTAGACCCCACCAAGTCTACAAATAGTGCTTCTTATATGATTGAAAATTATAATACTAAGAAAATTCGTGGGGTACTCCACATGAATCTATGATCTCATGTCTTCGTAAAATTAACTCAGTCAATTCTAAAATTGCTAACTTTATCAAAAGTTGATTAAACGTTTCATTAATCAAATAAAATTGATTTCTTTATCTCTGATTTTTAGTCAATTTTTTTATGAAATTAGAGATTTTAAAATGGGCTGATTTTTTGTGAGGATGAGACCCATCACATAAATTATCCTCGTAAAAAATCGACCCTTAAATCGTCACTTGAGGCTTAAAAATTGATCTTGTAAATAGTTTCTTTGTAGTTTGTACAATCTTCTTATACAGGTAGCATTACTCGATTGAAAATTAGCTTTTCACACCAACAAAGAAATTTTTTTTTATTGGACTTCCAAACCAACTCAATGGTCTGTGTTATTCTCTCTTTATTCTCACACAGACTAACAAATTAATTTACCAGAGTCACAAGGCAGAACACTTTTTTCTATAACTAAAAGATAATATATTAATATCTATTTTATTATAAAGAGAGAAGTGACTCTAGAGGTAGTTATGAGACTGAAAATTGTGATTTTTCATCCTACCCTTACTAAATAAAAAAGAAAACATTAGAAAACTTACAATTTATTATTGGTATTTACCAATAAGGTAGATACTAAAGATAAGTTAATTTTCTGAACTACTTGGTTTGCTGATTTACATCCGCATCGCATCTGCAGGGGTTCTCGTATATATAAAGAGGAGGGATACTTTGCCCAATGTGAAAATACCCCAAGTGGGCCCAATGTGAGGTAGGGGCCACATAAAGATTATCAAAGGGATAAGTTTTGGTGACGATGACTTGCTTACTATGTAGATCATCCTCTCCGAAAATCATATCATTCTAAAACTTCTAATCCTATAACAAATTGGGTGATTTATTGGTTGTTTATAAATATTATTGACTTTAAACTAATTTTTTATAAGGTTAGAAGTTTAGAACGATGTAATTTTATATAGACATGATCTATATGGTGAGAAGAACCTCCTCAAACCCTTCGATCAACTTTTTGTGGACCCTACAACATAATTGGGCACATATGTGATATATTAGCATTGGGCACATATGTGGTATTTTAACATTGGGAGAGTAGCCTCGCTCATATATAAAAAGCAAATAGATACAAGCATTTTGAGTTGGAATTAGCAAGAAACAATATGTTAGGAATATCCCACATAGAAAAATGAAGGCCTTGCTACTCCATATATAAAGTCCTAGACCTCGCCACTCATTACCAATCGGCTTTGAGTTGGATGTCCCCAAAGCTCCACGTAACCCAATAGAATATCATGTGTTAGGCCTAAAATAACACCACAGGTGAGAGGGTGTGCAAAAAATTACCCACATAGGAAGATGAAAACCTTATAACCCAATATATAAAAGATGGCTCTTTGATATTAGAACATTCAAAATGGATGGAAGGATGCTCACTTTTTGGGCTTGGAGCCCAACTTTATTTGTTATGGGACTCTCCTCTTTAAATAATTACACCCCATCACCAGCACCACCAGTAGCCCAGTACCACCACGACCTCCACCACCACCACCACCACCTCCTATAACCACGCCAGATAGATGGAGGGAGAGATCTAAAAAAAGTTGGCCATTGTTGGTCGAGGACGATAATCCAAATCGACCATTGGTGGTTAAATTTGTCTGAAATTTTTGACTATCGCCAATGGTCAATTTTGATCAACATCCTCTACAACAATGATCGATTCCATTTTTTCAAGATCTAGGTGGTTTTTTTTTATCTGCTGATGAGAGAGAGATAGATTTCAGAAAGTAGGGGTAGTGGCAGTAGGGAAAGTGATGGTGGTAGAGGTGTTGTTGGTGGTGGCGGTGGGGGGTGGTATTTGGGGTGGTGATAGTGATGGTGGTAGGGGTGGAGTGTAGTTATTTTTTGCGAGGTGTAAAAAAAGAAGAAACCCCCTCATTCAATGAACCTCCCCTAACCATTTTAGACATTTAGAGAAAGCCCAAAGCGAGCATCCCCTCCATCCATATTTTATCTCCTAATATCAGCCCCCTATATATATAGTCATCCCCCTGTATATAATCCCCGGCCTCTCCACTCAAACTCAATACAATACAAGCAAAATTCAAAAATTCAATCTTTCATAATGAGCTCATCCCATATACAAACTAAGTCTTCAAATCTCTTTCCTTAGAGGCATGGAGTTGTGACAGACAAGTATAAGAGCAGAGATTTGATTTCCAATCCTAACTTTGGAATATCCAATTCTCCAAGAAGACCAACATCATCCGCCTCCACATAATATATTTATAAGATCACTTGGGAAAACAAAGTGAAGTTTTCTCAATTGCTTTCTGTGAGTCCTGCCTACTCAGTAAAGATAGAACATACTCCATATATTGAGCATTGCATGTAAGCCTGATGGGTCCATTACAGGCCAACCCAAACTCATCTTTTGCCATTTTAAGAAGCTCTTTAAACAAGGGGTTTTCTAAATGTGGCAACGGAACAACGAAACGCCTCTCGTCTTTTGTATACACCACGAAATGGCCTTTGTTGGTCGTGCCCGACCTTTTACTCCCTAAACTCCATTTCTTCATCATCTTTGATTAACCAGCTATTTTTGTTGAAGGGTTTGTGTATAAACTAGCTAGCCAATCATATATATAGATCGAGGGATCCAAATCTTCATATGATCCCTATTTTGGTCTAAGTTAATTGCGTGAGAACTAAGAATAAAGTAGACCAAATTGTAAGAGAATGAACAAAGGTGACTGAAGTACTGAGATCACCTCAGTTAAGTCAAGAGTTTGGTAGTGCTTGCTACAAATATCTTAACAACAATTCTAGCCAACGATTCCTTTCTCCTAGTATGTAAAACAAGTTTTTAGGAAAATGAAGACACTATATATTGCTCCTAGATCTAGATGTTTGGACCTCGGAGCACCACTGCCACGTTGTCCGCCGTCTATTGTTGCTAAAACTTTTCGAATTTCTGTTTGAACAACACATGACATTATTGTCATTATCGCATCGATGATCGGCTAGCCAGTCCACCTCGCTTTAAAAATATCTATTTTTCACCTTGATAAGGATGCAAACTGTGTAGATTTCAAAGAACTTTTTAGCAATTGCCAAAATTAGCAAATTCAAACATTTGCACATGCAATTTTACAGCTTATAGATTCTAACCATTTCAAATTAGACAGGTTCGGTGATTTGTCGGTCACGTAAGCGAAACTAAGATGACATTTTCAGGTTCAAAACCATGTATATTTGCACCTACATGCATACTAGCTGGACCTACCCTCAAGAATCATGATTACCATGGTTCAAAGCATGTGTAAATGATATATGTATAATGTGTGTTTATATATATATGGGTTAGAGAAGTAGATGGTACAAGTTAATGAACTTTGTAACAGTTGATGGAACCTCTCACTTTCTTACTATTTTCTTATTCACCTAGTTCATTTTACTGCTGCAAGTTTTGTTTGTAGGGAACTAGGGACGACCAAGTTGATTGAATCCAACAGTTTGTCAAATGCCCTAGCTAACAAATAGAGAAGACAGAGTACTATTCTAAAAAAAAGAGACACTATTATTACTCAAATAAGTAAAAACATCACATGCTGTTGAAAACATGGCTATATACCCTCAAGCTAGCCTCAAATCAAATCTGCTCTCTAGCCGACCAAAACTAGGTTTTACATACATCCCTTATAGCCCACCACAAGGAAATTGGATTATTTGCATCTGGTATTTTCTAAACTACTGAATCAACCCTAGTTGGGCCGAATTAGGCTGAGTCAGTTTGAGACCAAGTTACAGAGCCAAGAGCAACATGAAACTATGGATGCTATATTATGAGTGAGGAGCAAGTAATGTGCAACCCAATTTGGTATTGAAGTCATATCCCTCTTTTCTCACTTGGTGATGGGCGAGTCGATTTGGATTGGACTCGTCCGAGACTGGATTCATTAAAACCAGAGGATAGAGTGTTCAATAGATAGAGTTTATTTTTATATATGGATCTATCTATATTGATACAACCTATTTTATGTCCTGTTATATATGGAATAGTGAAATTCAAGACCTTTGGCTAGTATTCCAGTGACAATGTGCACTGTATTGAAAAGGTTTTATAAAGGGTAAGATTTAATTGATAATTTCTGGTGATTACAATGATCACAAAATTGTGTTTAAATATATAGATGTCTAGCAAAACCCTAAATAGGAAAAAACTTATCTAACCTAATAAAATCAAATCTTCCTTGATTCATGGTGAGGAATGTTAATCAAATCAAATGAATCTTTCTTGGTTTGTGGTGAGGTTTATTACTTGGGAAATTGCATGTGGTCACACATATTCTAACAGGTATTTTACTGTATGTCCATGTTTGATTGGTTTCCATATACCTATGCTTGTGCTAGATTAATGATCTTGAAAGAAATAGTTACAGTTAAATGTACCACGTAAATTAACACCCACATATTTGAAATATTATTCTCCTTAAATAAAAAACCCATGATGTACAGAGGTGAATTTAAATAAGACATAAAACAGAGGATTTCTTCAGAATCCATGTACAAGATATTGGTGATTAGTTTGTGGTTGGAAGATTTGAGTAGAAGATGTTGAGCACCGATCATAATTGGCCATGAAGATAAGTAAAATCGCCTTCTCTAGATTCTCAGATAGATGTCGTCGTTGTCGAAGAAACGAGATAACGTACTCCATGAAGGCCGAATCACAGGGTAATGTAATAGGCCCATTGCTTGGTAGTCCAAACTCTTCTTCAGACATTTTGAATAGTTCTCTAAAAATGCTGTTGTTGAGATATTCCAAAGGAACCACAAAACGTTTCATATCAATTGCGTACACAACAAAATACCCTTTATCAGTTGGAAATGAAATTCTTCTTCTTTTCATGGCTGAAACTTTCTTTTGCCATTTCTTGACCATGTAGATGAGTCTCTTTGTGTTGATCACCATAGCTAGCTAGCTAGCTTACTCTCTTGAGTGAATGGAAGTAATATTTTTAAGAGAGAGAAAGAGAGAGAGTCCTAGAGAGAGAAAGTGAGAGTTGTTTTGTGAGGAAGTTGTAGAATTAGTGAGATGAGAAGCTATGAAGAATGACAAGCATATATTTATACTTGGAACTAATTAGGGTACTGGGGACATCCCATGTGGTTATTGATGAACAACTAGAAGGGTTCAGGCTTCAGGTTTCAGGGGTTGGATTTGGAATTCCAGGGGCTGCTGAAGAAAGGGTATGCAAGTGGGTTGGGAAGTTGTGGGCCTGCTTGGATTTAGTTGAGGCAACACAGGTGTAGTCATTGAGCCATTCAGGTGTAGGGCATTGTGAACCAATTGATCATGTATCACTAATTTCCTACTGTTTGGAAATTTAAAACACAAGCACGTTTGGGTTCAAATTTTGGCTTCCCTACACATAAAAACATGCAACAAAGTAACGTGGGTGAAGTATAAAACAAACAACTGAGATTACTACTTTACATGTTCTCTCTGCTTAATTCTTGATAAGTCGAGTATTGAAGGGGGGGGTGAATGACTTCACAACACCATGTGATTTTGACAGGGTAGTTATCCAAAAAAGTTTTTGCGGGTCCCAATAACTAACTACTGCACAGATGGCACACTCTTATAGGCTCTTCCTGCTCGTCGAGTCTCTGCATAACTTCATTGAGTGCGATTTTGTTCACCTATTCATAACGTCGGTGATCAAAATCCCACCATCCAACTGGTGGTGAGAGTTGACCGTTAGTTTGTATTTCAGCGTCCCACCAATAGGATGGTGGGGTTTTGGTCACCCACATTACAAGTGGGTGAGCAAAATTTCACTGGTGATGGGGTTTTGGAGTTTTTTGGACAGTAGTTTTTTGCTAATCTCGGGAACCTAGCTACCTCTCCCGTCCAAACTCCATGACAGTACGAAGAACCACCAGACCGAATCTATATTGGGTGGGGATAATATGAATTCAAAATTTTTCTAGAAGAATCTATGAAATTTTTTTATCATAATTTAGACATGATAAATCAACGTCTAAATTAGCCCCACCTTACACATTACCAGTGGGTGAGCAAAATCACACTGGCGATGGGGTTTTGGAGTTTTTTGCACAGTTTTGGCTTATCGTCGGAACCCACCTTCCCGTCCAAACTCCATGACAACACGAAGAACCACCAGACGAAATTTATATTGGGTGGGGCTAATATGAATTCAAAAATTTTCTAGAAGAATCTATGAAATTTTTTTGATCTCTAAGTGCAAAAGAAAAATAATTTAGACATGGATATATCAACGTCTAAATTAGCCCTACCTTAGGAGAAATAATTTTCACATTACCAGTGGGTGGGTGGGTGAGCAAAATCACACTAGGGATGGGGTTTTGGAGTTTTTTGGACAGTAGTTTTTTATTAATCGCTGGAACCCACCTTCCCGTCCAAACTCCATGACAACACGAAGAACCCCCAGGCAGAATCTATATTGGGTGTGACTACTATGAATTCAAAATAATTCGAGAAGAATCTATGAAATTTTTTTTTGTCTTAAAGTGCAAAAGAAAATTAATTTAGACGTAGATAAATCAACGCCTAAATTAGCCCCACCTTACCAGAAATAATTTTCACTTCTAAAGAGAAATAATTTAGATGAAGAACCACCTTCCCCTCCAAACTCCATGACAACACGAACAACCACTAGAGGGAATTTATATTGGGTGGGGTTAATATAAATTTAAAATTTTTCTAGAAGAATCTATGAAAATTTTTGGTCTGGAAGTGCAAAACAGAAATAATTTAGACGTGGATAAATCAACACAATTATAAAAAAACAACAAATAATTTCTCGTGATGGACAGTGCATATTTCATAAAATGGTATCTCGGTTATAGTAATCCGACAAACCACTTTATGATTGTGCTGATAACTTTATACAATCGATAATTATTGGACTGATCTAGTAAAAAGTTGTGCTAAAATATTAGATCCCAATAGTTTAAAGGAAAAATAACAAGTGTGTAATACAGAAGGGATTTTGTTTCGAGGAATCTTTGCAAAATTTTATTTTTTTGACAAATTTACCTGCTTATTTAAAACTATTGGTATCAGCTATTTGAGTGGGTAGTCCAAAAGCCTACTAATAATTGGGACACTATATATAAAGAGTAATGCTACTTTGACAAAGAAATTGATAAGACTAATTTTGAAGCCTCGTGGGATTCACATGGATACAATCCAATGGTTGATTTTTGTGTGGATGTTATTCTCACCATGTAGATCATCGTTACAAAGAATCATCTCATTTTAAAACATAATCCTCACAAAAAATCAACCATTCAATCTTATCCATGTGGACCCACGAGTTTCTATTTAATATCTTTATAAAAATAATATTTTTTGTATACATAAATTTTTTTTTTGAAGGTATACATAATTTCTTTTCTTCAAATCTATATATAAAAAGAAAATTCCTCAAATCTACCCTGGGCTATAGTCCGGGGAAACCTTCTCATTGGTCTTCCCCTAAGAACCACAATTAATCATGTTTGCCAACCACCCTCAACCCAATCAGGCGTCACGGCGTCAGTCACGGATTTCCTCCAGAAAAAATGAAAATGGAGAAAATACATGGTATTTTTGACAAATATTGTGCTCCCGTTTTTGCCTTTAATGGTTTTGATTTGGGCCTTTTTATTTTATTTTATTATTATTATTATTTTTTTAAGTTCTGGTATAATATTTCCAATCGTTACCGAGGGAATCGTAGCCGATCTATTTTTGAAATCTATTTTTTTAAGTAGAGGTGGGATTATTGCCCAAAGGACAAATACATTACTCAACCAACGCTGCTATTCGGACTGACGGACTTACAAAATAAATGCCCGACACTTATGTGGCATGGTGGGTCCCACTGCCACATAAGTTGAAAACCCCCTTATAACACTTTTAGGAAGAGAAAAGTGGTAGGTCCTACCCTGCCACATAAGTATCTGGCACCAATTTTGTAAACTAGTCGGTCCAAAAAGCTTTATTGTTACTTAAAAACACTTCAAGTAGTAGATGAAGACTGATATATGGGTCGGGTTATATAGCCCTCCTTATATAACCCCGCTTGTGGATCCCATATGTAATGCATCCAGAGGTTTATTTTTGGAGAGGATGTTCTCCTCACTATGAATTTCATTATATTAAAAAATCAGCTCGTTTTAAAATTTTTAACCTCCTTAAATTAGCCCTTAAAAAAATTGTAAGTTTTAAACTTTTATTTTGACCGTTGATTTAAAACGGGTAGATTTGAGGTTAAAAGTTTTAGAACAGGCTGATTTCAGGTAACTATATTCTCCTCATCATGTAGATCATTCTATCCAAAAATCAGCCCCTGGATGCATTACATGTGGGCCCCACAAGCAGGGGTTATATAAAGAGGACTATAAAACCTGACCCTAGATATATATATACGAGCCCGAAGGCATGCACGATGCGCGTGCGTAACACATATTTGCTATTCAATATATATATATTATTTTCATTATGCATTTGTAAATAAAATATAATACTAATCTCAAAAAATAACAAAAAAATATTAAAATTATTAAAATGTATGGCCATTAGAGCAAAAAAAAATCACAATTAGTGTATTGCAGACAGTTGCTAATGTATGGCGCATTCTAATTTACATGCTATAGACCATTACAATGAAAAACAATTCGTATAAGAAGACTATAACAACATTAAGGATAGATAGATAGATGCATACATACCTACTTTTATGAAAGTAGGGACTAAATTTATAAAACAATGACTAAAATCATAATGACTTTTTTTACAGGGATTTTTTTTTCAAAAATCTAAAAAATTATATAGAGAAAAAAAAATTAAAACTGGACTCTTACCAAACAAATATGGCATCAAAATTAATCACTTGGAGAACCTGGATTTGCTTCGACTATTTAAATTCAAACAAATTATTGATCAGGATAAATAAATGCTTCATGTCAAACAAAGATACACCAAATTACTACTAATAAATTTAAAGAAGGAATATTATAGTGTTAGGTTACTTGCACTGCTACAGACATAACTAAAGAGAAGAAGAAGAGAGATAAGGTTCTTTAAATCTACATGACATGAGTCCACCCAACATCAAATCTCTCAATTGTTTTTAAAAAAAAAACCATAAACATCAAACTTGAAAAAAAAAAAAACCATTCACTATTTTTTTTTAAAGAACCCAATCTTTTAACATAAATAAGTTTACCTTGAAAGATTAAAAAAAAGAAAAAAAGAATAGCTTATACTTCCACTCTTCCTTTTTCAAATAGAAAAATTCTGAAATTGAGTTTGATCTTAGATTTCATCTTCTTCTTTGATATGGGTTAAATTGAGAGTTTAGATTCACGTGGGTGCACCCGGATTTGTGTTGGTTTAAAGAAGTGTACTGATTAATTTGTAAACTTTTGTTGTTTATGAAGAGTATATAAGATTACCATTTTACTCTTATCATTTTACATTTGTACTACATATAGTTAGCAAAGATAAGGGCATTATAGGTATATTTAATTAACGGTTGTTCCATTTGAGATCGTGGAGAGAGATTGGAGAAAGATAGTGTGAGAGATTTTAGGAGAAATTTATGATTTCTTCGGAGAGCTAAATTTCGTTGTAACTCCCTTTAAACATAGATTACAATAATAGCCCTATTAGGTATGTTCATATTATTTTTCACTAACTATAATTCGGGGTATTTTTAGTCCATTAGAAAAAAAGGCCAAGACCTCCAATGAAATCAAGGCCTAATTAGTTAGGATTCCTTAAAACGTGGGTGTATAACTACTCACGCATCATTCCAAACATTTAAGTATTTAAATTATGTTTTAACTGAGTTAGTGAGATTACCAATTTATCCATATTATTTTATCATTAGTTATTTATTGGTAATAAATATTAAGGGTATTTGAAGTAATCTTTGTAGGAGGCCAGTCCATCTAACCAAATAACTACCTGGAAGGGGTATTCCCTTTATATAGTAGTGTATATATATATATTAGAAATTACATGGATCACACTAAATAGTAATACAACAGTTTAAAACTTTCGAATTTGTTATTAGGAGGGATGCTAACCAACCAAACAAGCAATTCTTAGCCTGCTTCTGAGATCTAACCAAATGGTCAGAGGAGAGTCTAAATGTCTTTAAATTTAAACCAACTGATTATCCGAAAATTAAATAAAAACTCAAACACGATTCAAAAATTCATTTTTTGCCTTTTCAATTTTATTTTCTGTTTTTAATTTTAAGAAAATTCGGAGTAAGGACGCATACGGACCACTGCATAGGACAACCAACAAAACTTTATAGTGATTTGTATACAAATAATAAAACAATCACTTAATTTATAAATTATTACAAAATGAACTCTGTCCTATATATATATATTTTAAAAAAGAAGAAGAAAACTTTTAGCCCAATCCAAGTTTATTATAATTTGAGTTTGTCTCTAGCTCATATTGGCCCTCCAACGTTACATCAAACATCCAATGTGTGCCTCATTGACCAGTGCAGTAAGGTGGGCTAAACTTGGGGACCCACAAAATAAGACAATAGAGATGTCGCCTAATTAGTTTATAGTGACAAGAATTGGGGGGAGAGATTTTGTAAGGACCAGAGATTTGGTGGAAAAATCATGTTATATTTTTCTTCAAAATCCTTGGTCCCCACAAAATCCCTCTTTAAAATCCCTTGTCCAAACAGACTATTAGTTCTTTCTTGACCCAGAGTTTAATCGGAACCTATTGATCTGATCTTCCTTGAAAATTATCTATTCAAGTGCACTCCTTAACCCACTATAAGTTTGGCCCATTTTCTTTTCGTAGCCAAATCTCACATACAACTAAGCCGTGATGTTATTTTCCAAGGAAAATTTAAACAATAATGCAACGTACGGCAGAGTGTACAACAAGGTGAATCTGAATGTATGAATTCTACACTTTCGTGTCTAACATCACCTAATTTAAAAGCGGACCCTTAAAGTCTAGTGCCGGATTCGAATTTGGTTGACTTAAATAGATTAATAAACAATTTGTGCAAATTGTAGTAATAGTTATCATGTGTGTTTACATGTACTTACATTCATTTTAGTTGTATTTGAATGGTTAAATATCTAATATTAGGTGTGAGGCCAGTTGAATTCGCCTTCGGTTTTCCCTATGGATGGACATATTAAGTTAGATTCAACAATGAAACACCATCTATACCTCATATGTACATAAAATGTTGGATAATTTTGTTCTAGATCAAAATCAGAAATCAAAAATAGATTAATTTAATTAATAATTGTATTTTGTGATTCATTCTAAATTATGGACATATATGATGTACACGCATGGTGACTTCTTCAGAAACCGTCGAGAAGTAGTTGTTGAGTCCTCTGATCTCTTTGAGTAGGGAAAGAGATTGAAGATAAACAGCACAGACCAGCAATAGTAGTGCAGGTCAAAGAGATGAGCAAAGCCTTGTCCGAATCTTTACATCTATGTTGTGGTTGAAGCAATGTCGAAACAACATATTCCATGAACAGAGCATCACAGGGGAGTGTTATGGGGCCGTCACCTGGTAATCCAAACACTTCTTCAGACATTCTGAAGAGCTCCTTAAAGATATCAGTATGTAGATACTTCAATGGAATCATAAAACGTCTCTTATCGATGGTGTACATGACGAAATGACCCTTTTCAGCTACAACATTTACTACTTCATTATTGCCCAGCTGCTTATTGCCACCACCACCAGCAGCCTCGGCCACGTTCCGCCATTTCCTTGCCATCTGAATGAGTCTCTTGGGTTTAATCATGGCTAGAATTAAGATATAAAAGGTCTGCTTAAATATTGGATATCAGGTTTTAGAGAAGGCTCTTATGTTGTTTGGACATAGGTGTCTTTGTATATATATATATATATATATATATATATGCGTGTGCAAGGATGGACATAGACAGCAGCGGTATAGTGTTGGTATGCTGGGTGTTGGGCTGCTTAGGGTGCAAAACCATGTGCTGTTGTGGCTGGACAGGCAAGGGGAGATGCATGCCCTAGTTGGGAAGTGAGCAATTGAGCATTTCTAACAAGTTTTTGTTCATCAGCCATCAGTTATCACCTCATCAAATTAATTAGGGCACTAAGTTCATGCATACTTGTTCGATTTTGATAAGCAATGTAACAACACATTGGGTCCAACAGCCTACTTGCTGCCTTTTGGTTTGGACTATTAAGCAATAAAAGCTAACCGAACTACAACTATTTCACCCGCTCATCTTTATCTTATGTCTACTATTGTATTGCGGGCTTGTGACTCTCTTTTGTGCCGACTTCTTCTGGTGTGTTTGCGTGACGCACAAGGGGCTTTAACTTAACATCTGCGATGTAAGTGCAGGAAACTCGTCTTAGGGCAGGGCTAGTGGGTACCCTTGAACCCTTTGCTCAACTTAAAGCCAAGGCCAGTGGGTACCCTTGTGCATCAGAACTGCCAACTTAACCCTTAGTCTGAGGTAGCGTTAAGGGTTCAGGGGTACTCGCGTAAGAGTTCCCTTGCGCGCAAGAGTTCCGCGACCAGAAAAAAAAGGTTTAAAAAATTCTAAAAAAGTAGGGATCGCGGAAGATTTTCGCGATGAAAAAAAAAACCTAAAAAAAAGGAAAAACCATCCATCGCAGAGTGTTACGCGACCCAATTAAAAAATTTCTAAAAAATAAGTCCTACGAAAATCTTCCACGAGATTTCCTTGAATGCCATTGGCCCTGCCATGCCCTTATACCCTTAACCAACCCAATATTTTCAGGGGTTAAGGGTATGGTACTGGCCCTGCCCTTATAAAATATACAAGAGTTTTGGCACACGTAATTTGCTTGTGCTGCAATTCTTGGCTATGACAATGTCAGATGTTTTGGTCAATTTTATCGGATGAACGACTAGAGCATGTATATATTGACAAAAATGCACTTTTTAAAACTTTAGAATACTTAGGGCCCGTTTGGTTCGCGATCCAAAAACTTATTTTTAAAAATTAATTTACACCTAAACTAAACTATATCTTGTATCACATCTAAAATTGTATTTTGACTTTACTATAAAATCCTATATGATTTCATTGAAAACACATAAAACAACATTTTTTTGTTTTACAAAAACCTACATGATTTTATTGTAAATTCTAAAATAGTTTTGGATGTAGTACAAGATGTATATTATTACAGGTGTAAAATTACTTTTGAAAACAAGTTTTTGGATCACGAACCAAATGGGCCCTTAAAATTTTGTCGCTTTCTATAATTAAAATGGATTTCTGTAAAATCGAATTTATAGAACGCTTTTACTAATTTATTTTGGACTAAACGCATATTTTTCGAATCTTTACTGGACTAAATGTGGTCCACTCAATGAACCAAACGCCCAATCTCTGAATCTAATTTGTATGTAGGACATGTCACAGCTATAAGTTAAAAGAAAGAAATATCAATGCAAAATGCAAGATTTTTTAAGAGATGCAGATTTTTAGACAATAGATCACTTAGCAAGAACATCAGAAAGGTAATCTACCAATGGTTAACCTTTAATTTCTTCTTCTAAATACTCACCCAAATTTATGGCCACAAATTCATACACTCAAGACAAAACTAAATAAACCGTTGGCTCTCACATTTAAAGAAAGTGTCGGACATCTTGTTTGTCTCCAAGTTCATTCGGGTCCCACAACATCTCCAAGTCACAAGACTCTTCACTTCCTCCACACATAACCAATCTCCACCAATAACCCTCTTTCAAGTTCCTATAAATTTTCACCAACCAAACCCATCCTCCCAATAACACAAGAAAACCAACAATTCATGAACTTTAAAATTAACCTTCAGTTCCAGCCCTTTTAAAACAACCCTCCATGAAAGCTTTCAAACCAACTTAGAGAAATAAAAAGGAAAAACAGAAGTCATGAGAAGTTCCAAGAAGCTAAGTGAGATCATAGGGAAATGGAGGAAAAGAAGGAAGGGTCATTTTGTTGTTTATGCCAAAGAAGGCAAGAGGTTTGTGGTACCTTTGTACTACTTGAATCACCCTATATTCAGAGTGCTCTTGGAGATGGCCGAAGAGGAGTTTGGTTCGACGATTCATGGGCCTCTACAAGTGCCTTGTGAAGAAGAGCTGATGGACTACATCATCACTTTACTAAGGAAGAATTGGCAATTGGATATAGAGAAAGCCTTTGTCTCCATGAACACTTGTAGGGGTGCTTCAGTTTCTTCATTTTAAGTAACCCATCTGACATGCCCATCTATGAGCCTGATAAAAAGTGATTCTGTACTTCCTGAAAAAAGAGTACTTCTGTTAGAGGATGTTCTCTAGGTCTTCTTGGATGAATGTTTTAAAAGTTTCCTGAGGCCACTCTACTGTAAATTGACTTCCCGTATTCCTAGGCTGTAAGATGATTTTTCCTGGAAATACAAAGCATTAGAAGATAGTTCCACCCATATACAATTGCATGTATTACCTTCTGTTCAGAACATAGCGTGCATCGATTTTGCTTAATTCCTGCAAAAGGACTAGTTAAAATATGAGCCTTATGTCAATAATACGATTGTTGCTGTGTTTATTAACCAAGTTTGAGGATAAGCTATGCTAATGTTTGGCCCTGGAGGACAAAAGATTCTTCACTGAACATATTATCAAAATTTTAACAAATGACTTCAAGCAGCAGCACAGGGAAATACAAAGTTGACAAAATGCTACAAAGGAAATTGTCATGATACAGCCTGATAACAAAAAAGAAAAGAATCAAAGAGACTTATTTAAGATATTTGTTATAAAGAACAGACAAGACATGTATGACAAAAATGTAATTGGCAATTTGATGTTTCTCTGTTCACGATTTGCGTAGCTTGAGAGCTTCAAAGCGAGCAGCAAGGGTGTCATAATCTGGTAATTTGGGATGGACGCCAGGAATCGAATTCCGTCTAGATGAACCAGAGTTCTCTGCTCCCCCTAATCTATCATCAGGCTGCGAAGCATGAGATGGAGGTATTGGTGGAGGCCTATTAGGTGGAGCATAAACTCCAGCAGGCGTTTCCATCTCAATCTCTTCGTCGCAGTCTGAGTCTGATTCATCTGACTCATCAAACTGTATATCTGATTGTGCTGCCTTGGGAACGTTATAGCTGTGCCTCCTATGAATCCTCTTATTGTCCGCAATAATATGGCCGGACTCCTCATCACTCAAATAATGAGACCTGTCAAAACTCTGTGATTCACACATACGCCCAGGGAGCTTAGAGTGATGCCTATTCTCCTGAGAGATAACTAGTGCATCAGTTGCCATAGGATCAAGGGAATTGCTGAATAAATGTTTCTTGCTCGACAATTGATTGCCATAACCATCAAAACTGTTGCTAAAACCAGTTGCCGCGGAAACTTGATAAGTGTCTCGGTTAGCCAGATAGGCAGCAGCCTGTGCAGCAGCAATTGCTTTCTCTGCAGACTCTGCAGCTGCTTTAGCAGCTGAAGCCATGTCCTTAAAATGTGTAGCATCCGCCTCTTTGCTACTGGTTAATCTATAGGTAGGAACACCATTAGATATTGTAAGAAACATTGAATAACAAGATAGTACTTATTCCCAACTTAAGACAGATTGCAGGAGGATTAGTTAGAGTCTTAGATATATGCTTGTAATTTTGCAAAATACCTGTTAGAAGACAGATTTTGTTCAACACCTTCTGATGATACAGGTTTCACAGGCATGCTGGTGGCACTAACAAATTTACGCGGTCCTTCCTGTGTAATCAATTGATGTCAAAATAAAATTAATTATGTGAATGGAAACTAATCTGGAGAGAAAGGGAGAGAATGGGAAAGAGAGACAGAGAACGCACAATAAGCTCTTCAGGGGGCTTGAGAAGCTCCTTCTCAGACTCTGTGGTATCCCATTCAATCTGATACTCCTTGGCTATTTCCTTCATGAGCTTCAACTTCACTTCACCATTAGGTGTTCGAACTGATAATTTCTCTATCAGCTTTAAGGAAGAAAATGAACTTGTATAAGCACTTGGAACAGAAAAGAAACCAATTAAACCACACATGCAAAACAAAATCAGTAGTCCTAGGTTATTTTCAAGTATGACACTCCACTGTCTCTAGGCTCGAAAGAATAATAAAATAAGATTAACTCTGCTTAGAGCTAACTTTTTCTTTCTTTCTTTCTTTTATTAGTACTTCCTAGGGCTTTTCCTTCAGGTGGTAGACACAACTGCAATCAGAAACAACCCATTGACAGGCTTACCGCGCGGTTCACACCACAATCAGGACGTAGATCTGTTGCTGCAGATACGAAGTCTTTTCCATATTTCTTTTCAAAGATATCCCGTATTTGCAGTAGCTCTGGAATATCTGCGCACCTTGGAGCCGAAAATATTAAACTACAGATCCCTTCTTTCAGATCTGCTGGGCATTCCCTGGAATGATAAAGGCCTCATGTCAAGACAAATCTTCCATAAAGTATATCACACAACATAGGGATACTAAAACAGACATTACCTTTGCTTTGCAATGATCGAAAGGCGCGCCACAATGAGTTCACAGAAGAGCTCAATGATCTCATTTGCTGCCATAATATTTTGTTCTCGTATCACATGTTCAACCTACAAGATCCATATACATGGTTAAACCAACCTAGACGACAAAAACTTCACTGCAACCCCATGAATCATTACAAGTGGACTCAAGAAACTGCACCAATAAGAATGTAACATTACAACTTTAAAGGTTTAAGAGCTACTGAGGTACAAGTGAACAGAGTACATTCCGGATTCCGGAACTATGACACAGCAACCTAACATGTAGTACATATTTTAACAATAAGAAAGAAGTTTTATGACAACAAGCAAAGCAAACTACCACACTAAAGGACATGAAGCCTCTTGACCATATGATTGTGCTGGCATAAACATTACACTAATTGGTTGTGTGGAAATTAAGCAAGGTATTGGACCAATGAGAACATGTAAATTGGTGCACACGTTATTCAATATCTGCAATAGATTAGAATTCCGGAACTCTTAAGAGACTAGTGCGTAATGTCCCTAGGTGTACTGACATCTGCAATAGGTTAGAATTGCGGAACTAACTGAGCTGCCATAATTTTTCTTATAGTTAGTTGTAGTTCATGAACTAAGAGTGGAGCATACAGTATTGCAGTTCCAATTACAGAATCATAGAAGCTGAACACAGTCAGCTTCAGCTAGGGGTGTGAACCAGTCTGTTCTGGTTTGGGTGTCAAGCTAACTGGAACCAGCACTTATAAAGGGAAACATCTCCATTAAGAATCTGTTAAAGTATTGGATCTGTAACCAATATAAACTGGTTCTGGTTCCAACTGGGTATCAGTATATCCGTTTGATTCTTGGATGTCAAACATTTATGAAATTGAATAAATAAATAAAGGAGAGGTTGAGAAAAGCAACAAATTTTAATCAGATCAGGTTCAGTTCCATTATCTAGCGATCTGAATCCATTCTCAACTTATGTGGATCGACATAATCTGTTGCTGTTCCAATTGGGTATTTGGTACATAGATACCTATTGATACATTTACCTTCAGGACAGAGCGGAAAGGAGTTTTTAAATTTACCACATAATTACAACTTTTCAGTGAAATCTGCGATTGTTGCTTCTCTAAGATTCATAACACAAAAATGGGGGCCGAGGAAATTGCTTGAACTGAAAGTGCGAGATGTTTGGTTGAAAACCTCGTTTAACTAGTCTAAGACAAAAATTGGTATATGCATAATAAGTACTAACGTATAATCAGACGTTATCATTCTAAATATTATATTTGAACAGGATGGAACATGGGTAAAATCGCATATAATAAATAAAGGTGTAGGAAAGTCGGATTGCAATCAAATTAATTCCAGTCTTTTACCCAAAGCCAAAAAAATGCTCAATTGTCGGTGAATCAAAGAACATAAAAATCTAGATTTCAAGGTAACAACGAATTAAATACATGAACCAACATTTTGTACACTCTTAACTGTTAACTAGATCGAGGTAACCATAGATGTCAAAAAACCCCCCAAACCCTGAAATGATAATAATTATGAAAGAAATACATATATATATATATATATATAGAGAGAGAGAGAGAGAGGGCAAGGGTTACCCTGATCCTGGCAGTGGCGTCCTGGCCCGACTGAAGAAGCAATGCGACATCTCGCCTCATTTGCTTCACCACTACCTCTCTCTTGTTCCTCAGCAGCTTGATCCTCGCTGTGGCCAGCTTCGCCATGGTTTTACTGTTTTCACATTTTCAAAAAGATCAGAGAAAGATAGCAGAAAACGAAAACTTAGGGTTTTGTTCTTGAGAAACATTAGCTAAAGAACGTGATGAAAAGAGCCAAAAGAAACCCTAACCATTTAGAGGATTTGAAGCCTCCACGAAACAGTGAAACTCCGAACCTCACCATCTTCTTGCAAGGTGACGCCGAAGCTATAGTCATGGCGGGACTGATCAGGGGAGATATAGAGAGAGACCGAGACAAAGGGATGAAGATAGAGATTAGGCGTGGGAGTGTGTAATGAGCAAGAAGGAAAAGCAGAAAGTGTAACGGTCATCTGATGTGGAAAGAAATTCTTGTGTATTTGTCTTGGTTTGGGCCCACCTTCACCGACTTATTACTGTAGCTGTTTAAATATGGACGTCCTTGGAAAGAGTGCCGTTATACAGCTCAGACATTTCCACCCTCGGATTCTTCGCAACTAGATACTTTTACAGCCAATCTTTTACTTGTAAAACTCACACTCTACTTACACTTACATTAAGTCTTTTTTTTTCTTTTTTCACATGTTTTATTTTAGAAGATTAACATCATTTCAAAATTTTAATAACCAAAATAATGAGGAGAGTAGGTCACATTCTCAACTCGTGTACTACGCTCTTGCAGTTCCACACTGGAGACTCTTTAGAATTTGAAACATTTTTTAATTAGGTGTGTTGACACTAATCTCGACCTGGTTACTAATTAAGTGATTTTGTAAATATGATCCACAAGACGTGGAGGTAATTCTCATAAAATTTAAATCTTAGATTATCTATATACAAGCTATGAGAGAATGTAATTGTGTAAGATATTAGCATTAACAATCGAAAAATTAGGTGTAAAGATCTGACCCCTAAAAATTCGAGATGAAGAAGGGGTGTATATTTATAACCAACTTTTTCTTTGTTAAATCCTAAGTTAGTCTACATTCTAATTACTTTCTCTTGTGACGTTGATCTCACAAAAAAAAAATTAAAAAAATTTAAAAAAATTTTAACCCATCAAAAAATGGTTTATACTATTATTTTCAACTATCTTTGACGTTTTTCTAGTTCACATGATTTAAAAATTAGATTTGGATATTGTAACATAGCAACAAAAGAAAACTTAGGCTGTGCTATGTTTATTTGCATCATGCAATTTTCAAGAATGCTTTGCAGTTGGCTTACAAAAAAAAAAAAAAAGAGATAAAAAGTGGTTGTGAATATTCGCAGCACATCTATTACCTTTTATTTATAAATTTATTGCAAATTATCATAACAATACACTACCAAAAATCTATAAAAATTGAGATTCCTATATTTGCATGGTACCAAGCAGGATCTTGATCATGTGGTTTGTGGAGATCTAAGATGGTTTCAAACAGTCAAAGGATGGTGGTCAATCCTCCGCTTGGAACTTTGGGATTGGGCTCCGCTAGAACAGTCTCTAGGTTCTCAATTGGTAGTCCAAGCTGAGGCAAAGATATAAAAATAAATAAAGGCGCCGGCCTACGTTTTAGGCACCCACCAAATGAGTTTGACCATCACAGAAGCTCTAAAAACCAGTGAGTTTGGGAGAGAGAAGAAATAGAGGTTTGACCAATCTAGAGACTGTCACTGTGCCACTGCCCACTACTATTTGTCAGTCAAAATTATTTCATTAAACGGCGTCTAACAGCACATTTTGGAAGGCCCTTCAAAATTTCCCACATAAACAAAGGACAAAATTTGGCCCAAGGTTGAAGTGCTGCCTTAATGGGCCTTTAGTTGAGCTTGTTTTGGGCCTAGCACAAGTGGGTCCAGTAAAAGTTGAAAAGAAGGATTTTATATGCATCAGCCACCCTGCTTTTTTTTTTTTTTTAAAGAATTTATTGCTAATTTGATTATGCCTCTAGAATTAAATGATGGACCCTAAAAGAAAAACAAAATAATGGACCTTATCTTTAACTTTTGTCGTCTGGAGTCTATAGTCTGGAATTTGGATCATAGTGTAGAAAGCAGATCTTTTGTCCCTAATCGTATGTGTCATTCATGTGCTTACGTTTATTTTGGCTTGTGGAGTTTGCATGGAGGCCAACCAATAGCTGATTTTTTTGTAAGATTTTTCTTCTCGTTATATAGATCATTCTCACAAAAAACTAATTTATTTTAAAACATCTAATGCTATCAAGAGTTGAATGAAAATTAAATCGATCATTGTCATCGTTTTTTTTTTTTGATTAACATGTGATGCGGTTAAATTTTTTAAAAATGGTTTTTGCGAGAATAATTTATATAACAAAGAAAATAATTTTATAAAATAATTAATCGTTGGTTCGATTCAAATCAATATGAATACATGGATGACACATACAAATGGGGACGGAGGATCTGCTCTCCATAGTCTATCACCAAGATCCTTTAAACCCGGCTTCACTCACTTTACCCTGAATTAAAAAGAAAGGAAGGTTCTAAAATGACAAGAGATCGAGGAAGCAATATTATAGTCTTGGCAAGATTGGAAGTATGATTTTTTTCAAATATAATAGTACCATTATTGATATATTTAATAAAAACCAAGCGAATCAAATCATTTAATGCATATCAGCACCAGCATGTTCTATTTAGGACAATTGAGGAAAAAAGAAAGAAAAATCTATAACTCACACTGTGTGGTGGTGGGTGAATCAAGATTACTTCACCACCCTGCATATTATACACCAGAGTAATGTTATAGGACCTAAAAAAATTGACCTTAAAAATTATCCTAACTAATGTAATAGTTGAAATGTAAACTAAATCTATAGCATGTTTAGATTGGGGGAATAGAATCACATTTCTAATGTGATTCTAAGCTTGTGTTTGGTTCGCAGAATCAAGCCAGAATCACATTCTCGGGAATGTGAGATTCTTCCATTTAGGGGGAATAGCAATCCCGTGGGAGGAGGTGGGATTGCCATTCCCATTCCCCCCGGAATCAATCATAATATTTTTTAAGACAATGTTACCCTTACATATTTTCACTATTTACAAATACAATCTCAAACTATGTTTAGACATTTCAACCTCCTTTTTTTCTTTTTTTTTAATTGTGACTTCTTTCTAGAAGAGAGAAAAATAAGTAAAAGAAGAGAAGAAGAAGAGGATAAGTTCGGCGAATTTCTATTTGAGACATTCAACGAGTATGAGTTTCAATCTAACTCCATGATTAAAAGAGTAAATAAGCCAATGAGTATATATGAGTTATGAAAAATATGAATTAATTTTTTGTTTCTATGTTTGTTATGAAAAATATGAATTAATTTTTTGTTTCCATGCTTAATTTTAATAGTATATATTTGAAAGGGGTATAAGGAAAAAATTAGCCTTTTTTTCGGATTCATATTCCTGCATGAACCAAACACTGGAATAGGAATGTGGCAAGAATCATATTGATATTCCTGGTTCATAAAATAAGAGAATGTCATTCTCAGGAATAGCATTCCAGGAATGTGATTCCATTCTCATGATACAAACATGGTACTAATACAAAGTTTTAAATGTTACATTTTATTTCAACGCACATCGGTTGTCGCATTAGTGAATTTGAGTTAAAAAAATTAACCCCTTAAAATCTTCCTAATTGGTAATGGCAAATGACGGATGAATAATATGGCAAAAGAGTTAGTATTCATTATTTAAGACATGATTATGATAAGTTTTTATTTTGGTGCATGGCCTATAAAGATTGGAGTTCCGATTTCACATGTTCAAATTTAAAAAAAGATTTGTGAGCTTCAAGTTGAGTAACCGTTGAATGATCATACTGTTAATACATGAGAGGTATATATGTGGACATCCAATATCTATTCCCCTTATTAGAGCTTACAAAATATTTTGCGCCTAAGCTATTTAAATCAATTTAGAAGACCTACCTGCCTATGTAATCCATTAAAACACGGTGGACTGGCGGTATCACTTTTGTCTGACCAATAACATAATCTTTTCCAGATTTAATATCAATGTGATAAACAAAACAAGTTAATGATATACATGAGACTCACTGATTGGATCCACTGCCTAGAAATTAAAACATTTAATTTAAATAAATAAAAAACACCTATTTTAAAGAAATTTATGCTATTAAAATAAGGGGTTTTGAAAAAAAGTTTCTGTAAAAAAAAGTCATTATGATTTTAGTCCTTGTTTATAAATTTAGTCCCTATTTTTATGACTTTTATGTCCAAAAGTATGAACTAAATTTATAAAACAAAGTTTAAAATTATAATGTCTTTTTTTTCAAGGATTTTTTTTACATTTTCCATTAAAAAATAAATAGTCAAAGACACTGATTAATTAGTAGATAAATCCAGTATTAAAAACTTCGTAAACCAAACGTTTCATTCGTGTGTGAGGAACTGAGGACTTCAATTCTCGGTGAAACCAGCAAATATATTACTAGTCTTATTATATATATATATATATTCATTATTCACCGTGTCCGTGTGAACGTTCACATGCAATTGCCTCTCTGATCTTTTCTCAATATTATTTTTATTATAATATTATTATCTCATACTTAATTAATTCCATAAATATATACTCATACTTAATTAATTCCATAAATATATACACCTGTAACCTGTTCTTCCTATCTATCCATCTATCTATAAATACATATATGAGGTATCATCAGTTCTCTCTTCTTTACATTAATTCCTCATACAAATTAACCAAGCTAGAATGGGACAGATGATGGCGATTTTTGTTGTATGCTTCTTCGTCTTCTCCTTCTTTCTTATTTCCTCTGCGACCGCCGCTCCTTGTAGTGATCCTTGTTTGCATCAAAGCAAGGCTGCTTATTTCCCCTTATCTACACCTCTCAAATGTAAAATCTATTAATCATCCCCTTTCTTTCTCTCTCTCTCATTCACTCACTCACTCACTCACTAATTGGCTCCGTTTTCTTTTGGATTTACCTTGCGGGTTGCCTCATTCTTAGGCTCCCCTGCTTTTGCTCTGTATGTCATTTTTTTTTTTTGTGAATAAAAGTAATATTTTTTTATGGAGCCAAAAAAAATTTAGGTTAAGAATGCGAGACGTGTGATAATTGGTTGAGATAATAAATGGGTTAGTTTCGTATTGATCTGTTTTGTTGATACGTATATTATTTTGACTCCACGCAGCAGCTGGGGCTTGTGGGTATGGTTCCTTGCAGGCTAAAGGCTTCTACAACGGATACATTGCAGCTGGTGTTCCTTCCCTCTTTAGAGATGGCGTTGGCTGTGGAGCCTGCTTTCATGTATGTAAATTTATATATATAAACTAATTATTTTTTTCAATTAATTAACTTAGGGTTTTTTTTTCCTTTGTGTGTGCTTTTTTTTTTTTTTTTTTGGGGTTACAATATTAATGTGGGGTTTTAAATTAACTTGACAGGTAAGGTGCAAGGACAAGACACTGTGCAGGGGACGAGGGACTAACGTGGTGTTAACTGATAGCCATAAAGGAAGTAACAAAACAGAGTTGGTTCTAAGTGAGAGAGCTTTTATATCTATGGCTAGTAAGGGCAAGGCCAGAGAGCTCTTAAAGCTTGGGACTGTAGACATGGAATATAGGAGGTAAATAATTTTAGAGAAAATACTTTGTTTATTTTTCTTAAATGCACCCAATTAATCACTATAAAAAACAATTAATGTTTGATTAATATGGACTTTGTTAATTAGTTGGTTGTGTATACAAAATGGATGGTGCAGGATACGTTGTGAATACAAGAACCAGAATATGTCTGTACGAGTGGAAAAAAGTAGCAAGAAGCCAGATTATTTAGCAATTACGTTCCTGTATCAGGGTGGCCAAACCGAAATCGGCGCCGTTGATGTCTTTGATCAGGTAAACAAGAGAATAAGATTAATTAATATGTTAATTAGCTAATTAAAATCATAAATTATCAATTTTTTTAAATTTTTTTTAATCCCATACTTACTTGGATTGAATTAATGTGTGTGTATGCAGTTTGGTAGGTCAAGTTTCATGAGTCGGAAATATGGGGCAGTATGGGATATGAGAGCAGTACCTGAAGGACCATTGACGTTGAGGCTATTAGTAATATGGGGATATGATCGGGCAATGGTAATGGCAGAGAAGGCTTTGCCTGGGGACTGGAAGGTTGGAGAGATGTATGATTTGGGTGTTCAGACCACTGATATAATTGATGCTCGGGATGGTTGCTCCCCTAATTGTACTGAGGATGATCCATGAAAAAATTAATATATATGCATGTACTACTAATTAGTTAGAGAGATCAGATCAGAGAGCATCTTCATTACTTGGATTCGTTGTTCGTTTTCATATTAAATTGAATAAATGTTGTAAAAAAAAAATGAAGGAAGCATTTGCCAAGAACGTTAGTCTAATGCAGAGCTGTGCTGACTGTTGATGGACTGTCATAACCGTCCAACTTCATTTTCTTGTAAATAGACATTTCTTCTCCACACTTAACTTCTCTGGTTAAGTGTCAGCGTACGATGTTGAGAAGTGTAGAGCCTGATATCACTAGGCAATGAAGGCCTAGGAGCGTAATAGTGTGGAGCCTGATCACCCGGGGGGGGAAGGAGCTAAGGCGGGAAGGAGCTAAGGCCCAGGATGCTATCACATGATGAAGTTGAATGTCTAGAAAAAGACAATTGGCTTCACAATGACCTCGTATTCTACGTCAATGTCTTCTCATTCCACCACCATGCAGCTTCTAAGTTTATCTTTCATAATTGGCATCCACCACATTCACAATTACATTGAATATCCTGTTATAATTGGACAACGGAACCCATCATAAAATTAAAAGAAAAAAAATATATATATCTATACTACTATATAATGCAAATACTTGAGTGAAGCCTATTTTGCCAAACTTCCTAAAATATCCTTATGTGTATTTTTATATTAACAAATTATTTATATAGTTGTAAATTATTTATCAAATGGAAGGCATAATTGGTACTAAATAAACTCTAGCATTAAATTACTCCATTATGATACTAAATGAGTAACATGCCACATTAATAAACAAGAACTATAGTTAAGCAACAAGCCAACGTAAACACGTGCAACGCACGTGCACAAAGCTCGTAAGACTAAAGATTCATTTTAGGTGGGGACATTGCTTTTCTTTGACCACAAACTTCATTTCAAAATTTGTTCAAATAGAATCTATTGAGATTAGTTCCACATGTGAAGATAAAAGCATTGTAACTTAATATATAAGATCTTGGGTTTTTCCAGTTATTGCGAATTGATTTTGGGTTAAATGTCTATAAACTTAATATATTATAAGAGCAAGCCATATGTGATAGGCTTAAACGCGATGTGTGCTCCACATCACCTAGAATACCATGAGTTATGCTCAAAATAACCCTACGGCTTAAATGTTAATTTTCAATCAACTTCCGATCAACTTTTGATGGGTTAGAAGTTTTAGAATGGACTGATTTTTTGTAAAGATGAGTTACAATTTGTAACACCAGATCTTGGTGTTAAAATATCACAGTCCATATGTAAGAACTTTAAACATAGATCTAGGCATGCTGATTTACTGAATATATAAATAGTAGAGTTGATCGTCGTACCTGAGTTAATCGCAGAAGTCCAATGGAGGCTTTCACCAAAGAGGAACCTACAACCCTTATGCCTTTAGCAGATGATGGGGTTCAGATTGCATGAGGCTAAGAGTTTACCTCCTCTCTATTTATAAACTGTAACCCTAGATTTTCCTAACCCATCAAGGAAACTAGAGTTTTAGAGAATCTACACTTACCAAATATATTAGGATTACCACCCAACCAAGAAACCTTAATTCCTTAAACACTTAGTCCCTTCTATTCACACATGTGGGACCACAATATTTCTAATTAATACATAATGGCAATTTTCCAGACTGATTAGGGAAATATATGTTGTACTATGGGCCACAATCTTACAATCTCCCACTTGGCCCTTAGAACAACATATTAATTTTAAAAAATTATTTTTTCAATCTGGACCTTTAGAAAGTCGAGTGGCCACTCTTAATTTTTGAAAAACTGTAATTGCCAAAATATCAATTAGAATGTGTCTTTGCCTTCCACTCAAAACAAGAATACCACTAATGACTAATCATGAAAACATTTGTGCTTCCGATATCACAATGCAATTTCATGGTTAAGCCGTTAGTACCATTAACGATTCAAGTGTAAACCTTATGGTGGTTTTATTTAAGTGTAGATTGGATAGCACACAACCTTATGTGTGATATAATATTGTGTACTTCCAAATATGGTCCAGCTTCACACATTTGAGCATATGTGTGTCATTCTGATAGATTACGACTAACCGTCATGCGAAAACCATCGCCTAATATCCAGAATGAAGGCTTACAGATACGGTGCCTAGTCGTATCTAACCCAAGCTACGAGAGTTTTGTGCGAACTCTCAGGCTAAAATGACATATTACGGCTACCGCCATATGATATCCATCACCCTTATGTCTCTTATAATTCTTTATGCACGTGCAATAATCTTATTAAACATGTGATGCATCAATTAACGAGTATACTCTATTACCATACTGAAATTAGAATAGTATGTTTTAAAGTCGAAATATACCTTTAAGTGATCACACCATTGGAACTACATACTTATTATATGTAGGCTCTATTAAATGTCTTTCGACTCCCACTGTTCTCTGCATCCTCGGCAAGCAAATCATGATGCACACATAGATAATTTATTTCTCTATGATTTGCTTCCCTTGATCGATACCTCAATCGAGACGAACGAATTTTGAGAAGCATTTATTACGAATAGTCATAATTTATTTAATGAGGTAACACTGAAAACAAAACTAATTATCTGTGAACCATACCTAACCAAAAGTTTAGAGCTTAGAAAATAAAATCATAACTAGTAAAGTCATTGTCTAAAAACTTATAGGTTGCTTTTATTTCTTATCTCCCTCTGGTTGGTGAACGCCTTCTCTTTTCTTTTTCCATTCTTTGTAGCGGAAGCAATCCTTCTTGATGTGTCCTTTCTTGCCGCAAAAGAAACATGCGCCATCGTCCTTTTCCTCTTTGTTTTCCTCATTTGCTTTTGTTCCTGAAGATTGACCTGGTCCAGATTTCATAAACTTTCCTTTCTTAAAATTTTTCTTGAAGTTCTTTTTGCTGGATTTGTGAACAGCTAAGTTTGCATACTCAGCTTTACTTTCTTTCAATCGTTCCTCCTCAGCTACACATATATTGATTAATTCGTTCAAATCCCATTTTCTTCCTTGTGTACTGTAATTGACCTTTAATGTGTCAAATTTGCTTGGGAGTTTTGCCACTGCCATATGAACCATCAACTCATCTTCAATCGTAAAACCTAAATCCCGAAGATTGATTACGAGCTTTGACAGTTTAAGAATGTGTTCCCTCACGCTCCCAGTTTCATCACAATATAAGGAAAATAATTGAGCCAAACAGTTGTACTGCCTCGAATGAACAGTACCCATAAACTGTTTGTTGATGAGTTCAAAAAGCTCTTTTGCTGTAGTTGTTTCTGGAATACCTCCACTGATCGTCTCATGAATCGACCCTCGAATGACCATCATACATAACTTGTTTATTTTCTCCCATTTCTTAAACGTAGCCTTTTCTACATCCGTAGATTCAGCAGTCGGAACAACAGGTCTCGCCTCAGTTAAAACAAAATCAAAATCTAAAAGGCCCAGCTGAAGTGTAATTTGCCTTTTCCAAGTGGAATAGTTGGAACCAGTTAATGGGTCAACCCTGACAGCACAGTTCTGAAAATCCATGTCTGAAAATTTTCCAAAATATTGCATGATTTTACACACAAAATATTATATTTCATCATGCAAACTATAAATATTGAAACGGATATAAGAATTAAGTCAAATTAATCAGTGCATGATTGTGATTAAAATTACCAGTCTACGGGACAGACGGGTGCAACCATCTAATCACACCTTTGGGCAGAGATTTCGATGTGCTATTCGTCCCCCAATTGACTTTAACTGCTTTATATTTATCTAAACCGGTCTAAGGGTTAAGCCGGATTAGTCAGAGTGTATGACAATAATTAATATGCTCAAACTTACCACTCTGCGGGACAGACGGGTGCAACCATCTAATCACACCTTTGGGCAGAGATTTCGATGTGCTATTCGTCCCCCAATTGGCGACAATTGCCGCGCACAGAACTAACCTAGCACGATCCAGATAAATCCAGACACTATCCTCACCTTTGGGCAAGAGGGTTATCCTTCTCTGTCCTTCACGTGCAGGCTTTTCTGCCCCACTCAATCTATCAGAAAGTTCCTAGACACCTTTGGGCTGAACTAGTTGTTTCTAATAGGTGAGCGCAACTTAGCGATTTTAAAGAGAACTTAATCTCTATATTTAAATAAACACGATATTCATAGGACGGTCACCTTTGGGCAAACAATCTAACCTACTTCAATCATGAGTATTTAAACAACCGCTTTGAGTGTCTATTCCTAAACCCTTATAGGATAGACCTAGATGTTCCTTAAACTTTCCTTAGAATTTCTACAATGTATCTTTATTTGAGATAACTTTTATAGAAATTATTTTATTTGTAAGCTTATTGAAGAAAAAATATCTCAATTACAATGTAGAATCCTAAGTGTATATTTAATTGTGTTCTGCATGCCAACTTCTATTTACCTGACATAGGCAATTAAATAATCTTGAACTTTAAACTTTAAACATATGCAATAACACAATTCATCATAATAACATCAAGTAACATAATGGATTTTAAACTGAAGCAAATTAAAATTGGTTCCAAAATTGCCACCAATAAACTGAAACTTTAAACTATTGACTCACCATCAATATGATTTCATAAGATTATGAAATTCAATAAATTATAGTCTACTGAAAATAGGCTCAATATTGTCAAAAACCATGAACCAATAGGTGAACAAGTCTATTAATCTTTAAGTGGACCAAAAAATAAAACTGTAGGATCTGGTTAGAATTAGGGTTTCAGAACCACACCATTGTATCCGGCTGAATTGTGACATCAAGGTCATACATTAGGTGAACAAATCACATTAAGTATTCTATTTTAGTACAATTAAACCACTGGTTCAGATGACCCAAATCTACTAATTTTATTTACCTTCATTCCCTTTTATGCACACGAATAGAACTCCCAGTCAATAATAATAACGAATCTAATTGAACAACACAACGATAAAGTATCTCTAGTATAAGCACCTGGTTCCGCACTTGAATAATTAGTTCAACATGTCTACAACATACTAACAAGCTATATAGTTCCATATAAAATTATGTAATCAGTTTCCAAAGGAGGAATGCAAAATTGGACCTGTATTAGATTGATAAGCTCCCTTTTATATCAATTTATTATGCAAAACATATTTACATATATATACTGAAATTACAAATCAGATCTAGTGAACCATTTAATTACGAATTAACAATCATAAATTCTGACCACTTGTTAGATTAGAATATGAATCATCAAATCTCACGAGATTTTTCAGCACAACAAAAACATTTGAAAATAGAAATACCTTACCAATATTCTTATGTACTAAATAAGATCCCAACCAAAAAGTGAAACTGCCATCAATACCACTAATATGCTTATAAAGCTATTTAAACAGTTAACTACATATAGTATACCAGATAATTGTTCAAGAAATAAACTACATCCTTGACTGAAGATAAGGCTCAAGATAGAGTTCAATGGGGAGATAGGAACCATAGTGCCAGCCAGAAAAGGGTAACAGATAAATCATGATGAAGATATATCATGCAACGTTCTCCAATCCAAATCTTGACTACCATATCCAGATTACTTTCAACAATCTTACGATCTTACAGCTAATAAAAAAATCTTACGATCTTTACGTAAGTTGTAGCCATTTATGGTAGTTCAACCAATTCTCCTGGGTTGGCACTAGAAGAAAGACAAGAAAAGGTAAGAAGTTCCTTGTCTCTACAACAACCAAAAAAAAGAGAGGATTTCTTTAAGTTATATGATTTCATTGTTACTTTCATCACCATATTCATTTTCCCAGTGCTCCCGGAAAAATATTGAGTGAAATTCTGCGAGTTTCTTTCTTCAGTTATGGTGAAAAGACATGTTACTGTGCTCCTATTAAATATAATTTCTCTCAAAAAAATTCAACTTAAATAATTTGCATTCAATCGAGATCCTCTGAATTACAAAAATATAAAATCAGGTTTTCAAAATACTCAGGGATGAGAAACCTACTTTACCGATTAATAAGCAACACGAATACACACACAACATCAGCCAAGTTCTTTAATTCTATTTAATGGCTGATGAATAACTTAATTAAACAATCCAGTAAAAAAGCAAGCACAACTGTTCGCTCTGATACCACATGTTAGAATTAATACTTGGATCTAGGCATGCTGATTTACTGAATATATAAAAAGTAGAGTTGATCGTCGTACCTGAGTTAATCGCAGAAGTCCAATGGAGGCTTTCACCAAAGAGGAACCTACAACCCTTATGCCTTTAGCAGATGATGGGGCTCAGATTGCATAAGGCTAAGAGTTGACCTCCTCTCTATTTATAAACTGTAACCCTAGATTTTCCTAACCCATCAAGGAAACTAGAGTTTTAGAGAATCTACACTTACCAAATATATTAGGATTACCACCTAACCAAGAAACCTTAATTCCTTAAACACTTAGTCCCTTCTATTCACATATGTGGGACCACAATATTTCTAATTAATACATAATGGCAATTTTTCAGACTGATTAGGGAAATATATGTTGTACTATGGGCCACAATCTTACACCATAACCCCACACACAGGAGGAGATGAAAGCTTTACAACCCATAAGAGGCTTGTGGGCAGCTTCTTTAGAAAGTTGTCAAACTAACAGTTGACAATAAATTACTCGATCCAATTTAAGCTAATTAATTAATAAAAGCTTGTTTAGAAAACAAACGTTTTATTCATGTGAGAGTAGGAGTCGGTGAATAATATATATATAGACAAGCCCCACAAGTGTTTGTTAATTTGCCTCACTGGTCGCGCCCTGTTTCTTAATTTTTCTCATCATTTCATACATCGAATATTAATAAATAATTTCTTTTTCAGCATGTGCTGGATTTCGATCCACACCTCATAATTAATCTCCTCTGGCTCCATAAATAGAGTAACAGTTCTTTCCCTTCTCTTCACACAAACTAACAATTAAGAATGGCCACTAGCTTTGTTGTGTGCTTCTTCTTCTTCTTCTTTCTGGTTTCCTCTGCGACCGCCGCTCCCTGTAATGAGAAATGTTTGCATAAAAGCAAGGCTTCTTATTTCCCCTTATCTAAGCCTCTCTCATGTAAGATTTTCATCCCTAGCTTTCTCTCTCTTTTTCTTTTTTATTTCCATAGAGATTCCAGAGTACTTTAGTCGACCCAGCTGACCTTTAAATTACAGTTTTGTGTTGATGTTGATTTTACTGTTACTATATTTGGATGCAGCTGGAGCTTGTGGGTACGGTTCCATAGCTAAAAGCTTCTATAATGGATACATTGCAACTGGTGTTCCTTCACTATTAGGAGATGCTGGTGTTGGCTGTGGAGCCTGCTATCATGTAAATTAATTTAGAACTATAGACACTTTTAATTAGTCTAAATATTTGATGAGTAAGAAAAAAAAAAAAAAAGAAGCATGTTTAACAAAAATTAATTAGTGTTTTCTGATCTCAATTTTTTTTTTGGGTCACAGGTAACGTGCAAGGACAAGACACTGTGCAGAGGATCAGGGACCAAAGTGGTCTTAACTGATAGCCATAATGGAAGTAACAAAACAGAGTTGGTTCCAAGTGACAGAGCTTTTATATCTATGGCTAGTAAGGGCAAGGCTAGAGACCTCTTAAAGCTTGGGACTGTTGATGTCGAATATAGAAGGTAAGTTAAATTTTAGACCAAAAAAAAATTTAGACAAAAAAGAAAAAAAAATTTCTCATGTTAGAGAATTCATTATTAAATTAAGCATATTGCTTGCTTGCTGATTATACTTTGTATTAGATTAATTTGTAAAGAGGACTATTAGCATTAAAGTCTTATTTGCCCAACTAAATTGACTTACAAAAAATGATCTAATGGTGTTAGGATGATTTCCTCGCCATATCCATCATCGCCATATAAAATCATCTCGATCTAACGATATTTATAGGCGACCATAGATCAACTGAATCTTAATTTTAGAATAATGTGATTTACCATGAGCATGGCCTACATGGGGAGTAAGTCATCTTATTTATTGACATTCAACAGCCCCCTTGAATTATCTCTACTTGGGCACTACACATATGAGGCACAAATAGGGCAAAGTCTCCCACCTAGAAAAAGAATTGGCTATTATGCACGCATAGGATATCCAGAGTGACAAAAAAAAAAAAAAAAGAGTTTAATGTTTAATGTTTGATTAATTAGACTTAATATTAATTAGTTGTGTATACAATATGGATGGTGCAGGATACCTTGTGAATACAAGAACCAGAATTTGTCTATTCGAATAGATGAAAGCAGCAATAAGCCAAATAATTTAGCAATTACGTTCCTCTACCAAGGTGGCCAAACCGAAATCGCGTTGGTCGAATTCTATCAGGTAGATACAATCAAGATATCGATCATAATCTCGATTAAATTGCATCAATCGATAAATCAATCGGTCTGTCACGACATAAAATTTGTACATTTTTTGTGCAGGAACGTTCGTTCACATCATGGGTTTCCATGTCGAAGAAATATGGAGCGGTGTGGGAGACAAGTCCAGTTCCTCAAGAACCCCTGAATTTTAGGCTATTTGTGTATAGAGGTTATGATCGGTATTTTATATTCTCAGCAACAGCTTTGCCTGTTGACTGGAAGGTTGGAGCGGTTTATGATCTGGGTGTTCAGATGAATGACGTCTTTGATAAACGAGATGGTTGTTCTCCTGATTGTACAGGTCCATGATACGTACGTAGCTGCTGGAACTAGAAATGATGGATGAGAATAAGGAAGGAAGGAAGCATTTGCCAACAAATTAAGCTGTATCAGTGGTGTCAAATTAGTGGTCAAATGTAATATGTATACATTATATAATGTGAGATCGACTCGACTCGACTCGACTGCTATTTAATGTGATTTTTGTTTGTGACCATCAGAACAAATCAACAAATTAACACTCTTTCCTTTTTGTTTTCCTCCAAAATTACGAGTCCAGATACTCTGGTGTCAAAGAGCAATGCTACGTACTCACCCCAAATAAGTCCCCGGCCCCATTGATTGGGTGCTATCTTTGGTACCTATTTTATTGTGGGCAATTTCACCATGCATCTGTGACCAAAGTACACCTAACTGAATGGTATTTTACACCTTCTATACCGGTGGCCGGGTGCATTTTCTCATGTTTGTGAAGATGCCACAAGTGGATTGTAATTCCGAATTTGTCCTCAAACATTACGGAACAGTTCAATTTTATTAATAGAAAATGTAAAAAAAAGTCCCTGTAAAAAAAAATTAATATGTTTTTACAGGGATTTTTTTTTCCAAAACCACTTTTATTAAGGTTTTTTTGTTTTTTTTTTTTTTGGCATATTAGTATTATTATTATTATTTTTAAAGGCTCACAAGATTTTAAATGATTTGTTGGGCTCGACCCGTTTTTAAAGCCCATCAAGATCCCTGTTACATGCAGTAAAGATATGACAATTAATTAGTAGATCTCCCTAGCTAAAAAGTTAAAACAAACGCGTTTCATTCATTCGTGTGAGGAGTCATCACATCGTCATCGGTGAACAGGGTGGCCTTCTCTGATCTCTTCTGAGTTCTGCCTCTATAAATTAAGTAACAACTCTCTCTTTCTTTTATTCTTCAAACATAGAACACCCACAGTACTCTTCCCACAAACTAATAAGTATATGGCGCTTATCTTTGTTCTGTGCTTCTCCTTCTTCTTCCTGATCATGTCCTCTGCGACCGCCACCGCGGCCGCTCCTTGTAGTCATGATGATCAGTGTTTCCATAAAAGCAAGGCAACTTATTTCCCCTTATCTAAGCCTAAGCCTCTCTCATGTAAGTTTATCATCGGCCCCTAATTCCTAACTCATCTCTCTCTCTCTCTCTCTCTCTCTCTCTCTCTCTCTCTCTCTCTCTCTCCTCTTTTTTTTATTTCCAATTTCGATTGAGAGTGCATGCATGAATGACTTTAGAACCCATTTTAAAGTTCCCCTAAAAAATATTTAATTAATGGGTTGGTTTTGGTTTGTTGATTTTACATTTTTACTGGATGCATGCATGCAGCAGCAGCTGGGGCTTGTGGATATGGTTCCTTGGCTAAAGGCTTCAATAACGGTTACATAGCGCTGGTGTTCCTTCCCTGTTAGGAGATGCCGGCGTTGGCTGTGGATCCTGTTTTCATGTATGTCATTATATTAACATATTACTTAGACACATGACATGCACTTGTAATTTGATGACTAAAACAAAAAACATACTCTTTTATTAATTACATACATATGGAATTAATTTGGATTTAATCCCAATTCCACTTACGGTTTCACTTCCTACCCAACCAATTTTGATTTTTAATATTTAACCCAATCAGTATGTTAACACTATGCAAATTGGGTTAAATATATATAAAAAAAACAAAAAAAATTTGTTAGCTAGATGAAAATGAAAACATGACCCAATATTGAGTTTTTTCTGGTAACCCCTTAAAATTAACTTGCATATGTACATGTTTTATTAATTTGTGCTTGATTTCTCTTAAAATTTACTAATTAATTAATTGTGGGAATGGCTATTTTTAATTATCAAAGGTAAGGTGCAAGAACAAGACACTGTGCGGAGAATCAGGGACTAATGTGGTCTTAACCGATAGCCATAACAGCAGTGAAACAGATTTGGTTCTCAGTGACAGAGCTTTTATATCCATGGCTAGTAAGGGTAAGGCGAGAGAGCTCTTAAAGCTTGGGATTGTCGACGTTGAATATAGGAGGTAAGTAAGTTAATTAATTTTAGAAAACACAAAACCATGCCTAAGATCAATATACGTGCGTATGAGTACTTTATGGTTTGTTTGGAAGGAGGATTCCTAGGTAGGGACTAGGGATTCAAATTTTCCTGGTCTGGTTAGCTGCCAAGAATTCCTGAAAATTTATTTCTCCGGAAACATGTTTTCTAGCAAATCCCAGTTTTAGAATCCCCCCACCCCCTCTTTAGAATTTGCTGGAATTCTAATTTAAGGATTCACTATGTATTCACCCAACTCAATACATATAACACCCCACAAAATTAAAACAACAAAATAAAGATTTTCCTTGAATTTTAAATGGCAGCCAAACAAACCAAAGGATTCATATTTCCTATGACTTATATTTCTCTTGGAAAATATGAATTCTACATCCAAACACACTATTAATAAATATATATATATATATATATATATATATGTAAGCTTTTAATGTGATAACAAAAGATTGATATATAGTCCAAGAGGTAGGTGGCAAAATATGACCTCACCCACCAACTTTACCCTAACTCACTCGCTAACTAAACAATTCAAATTAGGGTTGAGTATTTCTGACCCATCAATTGTGAACCCTTAATTTGCTTTTACATAAAAAAATAATTAAATTAATTAGGGTTACGGTTTGAAAAATAATTTGTTCCCTAAACTAGTCAAGATTAGGATTCGATAATCTTGACCCGCTAACCCTTCAGAGTCGACCTTAACCTTGACTCCTTACTAGGTCTACCAAGACTCAAGATGATAGAATAATGACAGGGGCCGGAACCCGATTAGTTGGGGACCTTTGGAATGTACTTCTTGTCATACATTTATCACTCTTACCGAAAATCAAACATTTTACAACTTCTAACCTTAACAATGGTTTGTTGGAAATCAACGGTCAAATAGGTCACTCAATCACTGTTAAAATGGAATCAATTTTTTTTGATGAAGTTAGAAGTTTCAGAACTGTCTAATTTATTCTAGGATGATCCACACAGTAAGGAAAACGTCCTCACAAAAAAAGCCTTCGAATCATCTCCATATGGCCCCACATGCTAAAATGTACACCCCGAGTCTCAAAGCATTAATTATTTATAATTAATATAAGGCCAAGCCTCTTTTCACCCCCTATATTTTAAAACTTTCCTTAGAAGGGTTCCAAAAAAAGAAGAGAAATTTTAATTCCTTCTAACTTATTAAAGAATATCCCAACAATATTGTTACCATTCATTTTCATGGGGCCCACATATAATAATCCAAGAGCTAATATTTTTCTAGGATGATCTCCTCACCACGTAGATCATTCTAACAATAATTCAAATCGCTTTAAAATTTTTATCCCCGTCTAAATTTAATTCAAATTTTAATTTGAATCATTTATTTTTAAGTGTTAGGTTTAATCATCTTGTGGTGTGGTCAAAAATTTTATAATGATGTGATTTATTGTGAGGAGGTCATCTTAAAAAAAAAAGTAATCCTTGAATTATCTCTTTGTGGGGTCCATAAACATATGTAAACTAAGCATAAAAATAAGTGATCAGATATTATTTAAGAAAAGAGTAGAGTTGGATTAAAATGAACAAATCTTTTTGTAAGTAGGACGTTTTGAGAAAAAGACGTGCAACAAGACTTGACCTTAATTTACTCTTAGGAATTAATTAGTTGTATGTACATGGATTGTGCAGGATACGTTGTGAATACAAGAACCAGAATTTGTCGGTGCGAGTAGATGAAAGTAGCAAGAAGCCAAATAATCTAGTAATTACGGTCCTCTACCAAGGTGGCAAAACTGGAATCTACTCCGTCGATGTCTTTCAGGTAAGACCGGGAATTGACTGATCAGAAATTAATAAATCGATTGATCGATCGACATCAATAGCCAGATTCAAAAAAATTTCTTTTGAATTTGTGCAGGAAGGAACGTCCCTAAAGAGTTACATGACAAATAAATATGGGGCGGTCTGGGAAATGAGTCCAGTTCCTGAAGCGGGGCTGATTTTTAGTCTATTTACGGTTGGGGGATATGATCGGGCGATGGTTTGGGCACAGAAGGCTTTGCCTGCTGACTGGAAGGTTGGAGCGATTTATGATTTGGGTGTTCAGATGAATGAAGTTATTGATGCTCGGGATGGTTGCCCTCCCGATGATTGTACCACCGGTACTGCATGACATGTGTTGAGAATGTAGTCCCAAAAGAGATATGAACAATGTTTGAAGATGTTCAAATTAGGAAATGTTCAAAATAACAAAAAATAATATAAAATAACGGTCGTTATAACGAAAAATAACAATTTTTAATTTTAAAAAAATGTCAAATATGCTAAAATAATTTTTTATGTTATTTTTTATTTTTTAAATTAAAATAATGACCGTTATAACCGTTATAACAGTAAAATACGGCCATAACGATAAAACGACATTATAGTGAAATAACATAACGATATATGAGCATTACCGTTATAACGGGCCGTTTTTTAGACATTGGATACGAAAGCCTAACAAATCTAATATATAATAATCTTGAGCTACTCCAGTTATAGTCAATTGATTTTAAATTAGATGGCCACAAACTTAACAATTATATTATATTATGAATCAGTCTCTGCACCGATTTATTACACTAGTTTATAGATCTTCTTCCAACTAAACAGCGGAACAAACTAATTCTAGATAGCAGTGAAAGCAGAAATGACTATATTGCACTATCTCTCTTCTTTTTTTTATTGGTAGAATGGAGATTTTATTGCAAACTCAAGCACAAGGCGTGCTCAAAGAAAGGTCCCAAGGGGGCATATAATCACCAAGCTAGACCAAAAAAACATAGCAAAATAACAAAACAGCGTATCCGAGACATTGTCACCAAGGACCTAATAAAACAAAACAAAAGCCAACACTAAAAACGCCTATCATGTCATTTGATTTATTTTATTTTATATTAAATTGACTTGAGTTTTAAACTTATATTTATTTTAGGGCTCGTTCAGATATGAGAATGATCTTGAGTCGAGATAAGTTATTTAAAAAAATTGAATGGCCATTGGTATTTCTACATAACTATATATGTACTAAAACTACATAATTTAAATTTGTATTGTTCGTCATATATAACTGACAATACAAAATAATTTATCGATTATATATAGCCGATAACGCTTGATTTGACTACGAATAGATCATTTTATAAAATTTATATTGTTATTTTTGAATTACCGACAAACAATATGATCAAAAATTATGTAGGTACATCGAATTAGTTGTGTGGAAATTTGCGCGTCAAAAATGTAAATGTAATGTGAAAAAAAGTAAAGAAGTGGAAGTGACAATAGATTATATGTTATGACACATAGGGTTATGTGGCTGGTCCACCACCCATATGCCCATGCAGATAGCCACGTATTTTATACATGTATGATGAGGGTGCATCCCTCATATGCACCCTCCCCTATTTATATGTAAGCCCCCTTGTTAGTTAGAGAATCAACTTAACCATATATATGTTGAGAGACAAAGGTTGTAAGCTTATAGAGTGATAAGTTATGTGTATTGTACAAATGTGTTTATTCTATCAGTGAATAAGAGATACTCTCTTCCCACTTCTCTCGATATACCTTCTTGTATTTGTATCTTGTGTGCCCAGAAATCATAACACGTTATCAGCACGAGCCTCTACCACTCTCCAGATCGAGACCTCGACATTTTGTGATCAACCCGAAGCTTCAGGGCATCTCACAAAATCAGAAAGGTATACTTGTGTTATCTTATTTTCAATGTCGAATCTAACGAAACTTGAGTTTGTTTTAGATATCACTGGAAACAACTATCTTTTCTGGGTCCTGGATATGGAACTCCATCTCGCGTCTAAGCAACTAGGAGATACTATCCGGAAAGGAAATCAGACGACCACAGAGAATCGTGCTGCTACTATTTTCATTCGACACCACATCTATGAGGGACTTAAATCTGAATATTTAACGGTGAAAGATCCGTTAGTAACTGTTTAAAGGAAATATTTGGCTACTTGTCGATGGTTATACATCTTGGTGCTTTGAATGATTGGAGGAACTTGCGTTTGTAGGACTTCAAATCAGTAAAAGATTATAATTCGGCTTTATTCAGAATAACCTCGCAGCTGAGACTGTGTGGTGATACTGTTACTGATTCGCAGCTACTGGAGAAAAACCTTCAGCACTTTCCATGCCTCTAATGTGCTGTTACAACAGCAATATAGAGAGCGTATGTTCCAAAAATATTTTGAATTAATCTCCTGCCTTCTAGTTGTCGAGAAAAATAACCAGTTATTATTGAACCATGAGGCTCGTCCCACTAGTTCTACATTAGTACCTGAAGCTTTTGCAGCGACTACTGCAGGACAGGGATGTGGATGGCGTGGTTATAAGGGTAGGCACGGTAGACGCTACCGACAGAATAATTATGGGAAGTGGAATAATCTAAATCATGCTACACAAAATCCCCAGAAAAGGGATAACGCTGATCTCCAAGAGAGGGATAGTGGCGAAACGAAGCACGGTAAAAGGAGAGGTTGGAATAAACCCCCTAGAGATGTAACTTGCTATCGTTATAGTATGAAAGGACACCTGGCGCGTAATTATTATATGGCCGAGCACTAGTCGATTTGTATCAGGCATCATGTAAGAAAGCCAAAATTGGTGCTGAGACAAATTATATTTGTAATGGTGTTCCCACTGATGATACCCACCTTGAACTGTCCGATATGTTTCTCGATCTGGAAGAAGAGGATGTAAGCAAACTAATTAGGGGGTGAGTATGTTCACACCAATTAGAGTTTTGCTATACAATTGGAGAATGAGTTTGTTCATACCAATTGTACTACTTTTCTTGTACTACTTTTGTTTATATATAATATAAGCGTTTTGTGTATATGCTTATTCTTGCTTTATTTTTAAAGGATATTGAACCAAGCAGAGGCATATCCAGAGATATTGGTCTAAGCAGAGACATATCCAAACAAAGCCAATATGGCGAGGATGTTTGTCTAGCAGACAGTGATATGACCCATACAATCCTCCGTGATAGTAAATTTTTCATAAGCTTGAGTATATTCAAGGCTTGTGTGACTACTATCGCTGGTACGACCAGTATGATTGAGGGCTCTAATAGAGCTAGTATTATGCTCCCAGGTTATATAATACTTGATATTGACAATGCTTTGTATTCATCCAGATCCAGGAGAGATCTGTCGAGCTTTAAAGACATACATCGTAATAGATACCACCTTGAGACAGTGAATGAGTATGATATGGAATACTTGTGTATTACCTCCAATGTCTCACACTAGAAGCGTATATTAGAGAAGCTCCCAACTCTCTCCTCTGATTTGTATCATACGATAATAAGAAGGGTTGAATCTTATGCCATCTTGAACCAGAAGTTCAATGACCCGAAAGCGTTTATGCTTTGGCATGACCGACTTGGTCACCCAGGTTCTACCATGACGAGTAAAATAATTCAAAACAAGCAGGGACATTCATTACAGAACAGCAAGATTTTGATATCCAAAGATTATGCTTGTGCGGCGTATTCCCTGGGTAAATTGGTGCTTAAACCATCTTTAACCAAGGTCGTGGTTGAATCCCCATAGGGATGGCAACAGGGCGGGGCGGGGTCGGATTTGCCTCCCCCATCCCCGTCCCCATCACTATTCGGGGC
>MVGT01000727.1:790569-808883 GCA_002174775.1 Macleaya cordata
GATTTTTGCCATCCCTAAATCCTCAGCTTTTCTGTAACGAATTCAGGGAGATATTTGTGGGCCTATCCATCTCCAATGTGGACCATTCTGATATTTTATGGTCTTGGTGGATGCTTTTGCGAGGTGGTCACATGTTTGCCTATTATCCACTCGCAATGTTGCCTTTGCACGTTTGCTCGCTCAGATTATACGATTACGTGCACATTTTCCTGAATTCTCCATCAAGTCTATCTGTCTTGATGGAGCTGCTGAGTTTACATCTCGAGCTTTTGACGTTTATTGCCAAGCAGTTGGCATCGATGTAGAGCATCCTGTTGCTCACGTTCATACACAAATTGGTTTAACAGAATCATTTGTGAAGCGTCTTCAGCTCATTGCTCGGCCTATGCTTATGAAAACTAAGTTACCTGTTGCAGCTTGGGGACATGCCATTTTACATGCAGCTGCATTAGTTTGGATTCGTCCGACTGCATATCATTTGTATTCCCCTAGACAGCTTGTTATGGGTCACCAACCAAATATTTCACACTTACGTATTTTTAGTTGTGCTGTGCAAGTTCCTATTGCCCCTACACGACGTACCAAGTTTGGTCCTCAGCGTCGGCTAGGAATATATGTTGGCTTTGGTCACCTTCTATTATTCGTTAACTTGAGCCAATGACAAGTGATGTTTTTATCGCCCTTTTTGCGAACTGCCATTTTGATGAGACAGTATTCCTGTCATTAGGGGAGACAATCCGTCGTCAGTAGAACGACGTGATTCGTTGTCAGAAGAACGACATACAATTTCCTGGATCACACCATCTATGTCTTATCTTGATCCTCGTACCAATGCATGTGACATTGAGGTGCGGAAGATTGTTCATCTTCAGAAAATTGCCAATGAAATACCTGATGCATTTAATGGTGCAGTTAAAGTAACCAAGTCATATATACCTGTTGTAAATGCTCCAGCTAAACTTGATGTCCCGGAGATACATGCTATAAGAGCTGATGTCCCGAGAGGACATGTGATCCCAGCAGGACAGATTACAGCAAATGAGTCGTCTAATGCACGCCAAAAGCGTGGGCGACCTATTGGTTCGAAAGATTCTATTCCTAGGAAGAGGAAATGCCAATCAATAAATGTTAATAATCCCGGAGAGAGTATCATTGAACGATCCACATTCTCTGATGATATACCTCTTGAAGAAGGCAAATCCATAGGAGAGGGACCGGTACAATCCCCATGAGAGGGAAATGAAGAAATCTTTATAAATTATGCATGCATCGGAGAAATGTGGAATCGCAATGAAATAATTATCGACGATATTTTTTCCTTCTCAGTAGCTACTGACATCGTCACAGAGAACGATGATATTGAGCCACGCTTTATAGAGGAATGTCGACATAGAATTGATTTGGCAAAATGGAGAGAAGCTATCCAAGTAGAGTTGACTTCCCTTGCAAAGCGTGAGGTGTTCGGACCGGTTGTACCAACACTCGCGAATGTGAACCAGGTGGGAAACAAATGGGTATTTGCAAGAAAATGCAATGAGAAAAACGAGGTCGTTCGCTATAAGGCGCGACCCGTGGCATAAGGTTTTTCACAGAGACCTATGATTGATTATGAAGAGACAAATTCTCCTGTTATGGATGAAATTACTTTCAGATATCTGATCAGTCTGGTAGTCTCAGAAAGAATCGACATGCATCTGATGGATGTGGTCACTGCGTATCTGTACGGAAAGTTAGATACAAATATTTATATGTGAGTCCTGGAAGGGTTGTTTTTACCTGAGGGAAGACCACGCCATTTGTATTCACTTAAGCTCAAAAGAGCTCTATATGAATTGAAACAATCCAGGCGGATGTGGTATAATCACCTGAGTGGATATTTGATAAAGGAAGAATATGTAAACGATCCCATTTGCCCTTGCGTTTTTATAAAGAAATTAGAATCTGGATTTGCTATCATCGTTGTGTATGTCGATGATATCAACTTAATCGGGACACCGGAAGAGCTCCGTAATGCTGCTGAATACCTGAAGAAGGAATTCGAGATGAAAGATCTCGGAAAAACGAAATTTTGTCTCGGCTTGCAGATCGAGCATAACTCAAGTGGAGTTTTAGTCCATCAAACAACATATACTGAGAGGATCTTGAAGCGTTTTAACATGGACAAAGCACATCCATTGAGTACTCCTATGGTGGTGAGATCTATTGATATTGAGAAAGACCATTTCCAACCAAAGGAAGAAGATGAAGCACTACTTGGTCCTGAGGTACCATATTTAAGTGCAATCGGCGCATTAATGTACTTGGCCCAATGCACTAGACCAGACATTGCATTTGCTGTGAATCTATTAGCCAGGTTCAGTTCTGCCCCGACAAAGAGACATTGGACAAGTGTCAAGCATATTCTCCCGTATCTCTGCGGAACTACAGACATGGGATTATTCTATCTGAGAAACCCATCAAATGGCTCTCAGATAATGAGATACACTAATGCGGATATCTCTCCGATCCTCACAAAGATATTTCCCAATCTGGTTATGTTTTTACAAATGGAGGTACTGCATTCTCTTGACGATCCAACAAGCAAAGTCTTCCAGCCACTTCTTCGAATCATTCGGAAATTATTGCATTGCATGAATCCAGTCGAGAATGTGTGTGGTAACGATCACTGATTGGGCATATCAAAAGCTCTTGCGCTCTACCTTCTGTCACTGATGTTCCAACGGTCATTTTTGAAGACAATGCCGCTTGCATATCACAAGTCAGAGAAGGCTACATCAAAGGTGATAGAACCAAGCATATTTCGCCGAAGCTATTTTATTCTCACCATCTCCAGAAGAACCGTGAGATTGATATCCAGCAGTTACAATCCTGTGAGAATTTTGCTGATCTATTCACCAAGTCTCTGCCTACGACGATGTTCAGAAAGCTGGTTTATGGTATTGGCATGAGACGGATGTATCATCAAGCAGACTGACTTACGTGCTTGATCAATCAGGGGGAGTATACTAGTACCTGCTTTTATCTGACTGGACCTTATCGCGCTGTACTCTTTTACCTTTGTCAAGGTTTTGTCCCTCTGGGTTTTCCTTGCCAAAGTTTTTAATGAGGCAGCTTATGCGAGTCCAACACTCTTCTAGGTCTTTGTACTCTTTTCCTTAGCTCAGGTTTTGTCCCTCTGAGTTTTCTTAACAAGATTTTTAACGAGGCAATTATCTTATAATGGTGGCATCCAAGGGGGAGTGTTATGACGCATAGAGTTGTGGCTGGTCCACCACCCATATGTCCATGCACATAGCCACGTATTTTATACATGTATGATGAGGGTGCATCCCTCACATGCACGCTCCCCTATTTATATGTTAGCCCCTTTGTTAGTTAGAGAATCAACTTAACCATATATATGTTGAGAGACAAAGGGATTAAACTTATAGAGTGATAAGTTATGTGTATTGTACAAATGTGTTTATTCTATCAGTGAATAAGAAATACTCTCTTTCCACTTCCCTCGATATACCTTGTTGTATTTGTATCTAGTGTGCCTAGAAATCATAACATTATACCTGATCTAATCTAAATAAAAGCGTTTTCAAGCACTCCCTTGTCCTGATCGCATAAGTACGTACAGCACAGCTGTTTTTTATCTGTGTTTGACGAGTCGGTGAGAGTCGAGAGACCCAGAAGTGTTTCTTTGTCAGTTCTCCGCGTGTTCACAGGTGCGCCTGTCTCTTTCCCCTCTCTCTCTCTCTCCTCATCCCAAATCTCCGTAAAATATTTATTAATTAATACCTTTCCTTTTCATCCAACATACTGGACTCCAGTGCTCCCCTCTCCTCACTTCTCCTCACAGTCTCACTCTATAAAATTAAGTAATAGCTCCCTCACTCTTCTTCACACTTATCCTAATTCATCAGTCCTAATTTTAGCTCACACAAGCCAACAATGGCTATCTTTGTTGTGTCTCTTCTGTTCTTCTTTCTCATTTCCTTTGCATCCTCTGCTACTAGTAGTTGTGATGAGCGTTGTTTGCATCAAAGCAAGGCTGCCTTTTTCCGCTCAAATGTTCCACTCTCTTGTAAGATTCTCTCTCTCTAGATCTCTCTTTCTCTCTCTAACCATTGAGTGGGTTTAATCTAAGCAGATGACAATTAATTTGACTAATATATTTCTCAGAGATGTTTAATGGGTTAGTTTTTGTTTTGTATTTTACTGGATGGATGCAGCTGGGGCTTGTGGGTATGGTCCCTTGGCTCCAGGTTTCAACGGCGGATACCTTGCAGCTGGTGTTTCTACCCTGTTTAGAAATGGCGTTGGATGTGGAGCCTGCTTTCATGTATGTACTAGATCATAACAAATGTTAACACTTTTTTTGTTTTTTTTTGTTTTTCTTCAATCGTTTCAAACCATACCCTTTATTTGTTCTTTTCATTTATCTCAAATAATATTTTGTTTACAATGTGAGGGGTTTGATTTTAATTGACAGGTAAAGTGCAAGAACCCAAGACTCTGCAGAGGAAGTGGGACTAATGTGATAGTAACTGATATCCATAAAAGCAATGAAACAGATTTCGTTCTCAGTAGCAGAGCTTTCATTTCCATGGCTGCTAAGGGTATGGCCAAAGAGCTCTTAGGTCAGGGGATTGTCGATGTGGAATATAAGAGGTAATTGCATACATAGAATTAAAGAGATTTTCTTTTTATCATGCTCGATCCCAATGATCACTATAACTATGCTTATCTTTCAAACTAAGTAAATTAAATAGACATCAAGCAATGTGGATATATGCCAATGACCTGGATGTGTTGTGCTTACTCTTTTAGAAGAGGTCAGGTGATCAAACCTCAGTAGATACTCTTCCGCCGTAGGTTGTGCGGAAGGGTTCTTACCTTTAGGTTCACTCCTATCTTAGTTGGTTTTAACCTGGATGTCTAACTGGGGCTCCATCTGGGGCATTTGTTGCGAGCATAAAATCGTGCTACCTAAAAAAAAAAGGTTAAAAAAGAGTCAAAAGTGGATGTATAGGACGAGAATCAAATCGTGTTACCTAAAAGAAAGTTAGAAAGAGTCAAAAGTGGATGTACAGGACTATAGAATGGAATTAGATTAGAAAAAGGTGATCTCACTGGGCGTTTATAGACACAAGAGTCATGGGTTAAAAATGATCTTAATACCACACCAGCACTTACAAATGTTCCTTCAAAGCTTTAATCCTGTTTACACATTACCTGATTCTACATACACTTTCAGGACTATATTTATACAATACATTTGACCGATATCTAAATGACACGATGTAACCAAATTGAGTAATGAGATCGAATAACCCTAAGTCGTACATGAAGATGACATAAGAGTTGATTAGGATGTTTTCTTCACCGCAAATTAGCCCGAAAATTAGTCCTAGCTCATTCTCGAACTTGTAACCCTATCGTCCAGTGATTGAAAAATAATGGTACTAAAGACATCTAAAATTTATTTATTTTTAAGGGCTGATTTGAGAGAATTCGAAATCTTAGAAGGGGCTGATTTTTTAATATGATGATTTGCATGGTAAAGTGAACATCTTCATAAAGTCAGACCTTAGATCACTCTCTTTCATGGTGCTGGTCATATTAGGTTACCAGAACCTAAGGTGATACGATCCCTTCTCTTATGTAATTACACAATCCATTATTACTGCGTTTTGAAGATTAAACTTCTTATTCTAACATTGGGTATTATCCTTAATGCCCTCTGGTGTCGAATCCCAACAAGGGACTCTTCCTCAATGATTATTGAGTAGAAGGCCCTCTACCTCCAGGCTAAGCCTATTTTGGCCCTGTTAAGTCTAACCCTGGATTCCATCCAACACAGGTTGTGAGCATTCAATCCTATTACCCAGCCAGAAAAAAGGAAAAAGAAAAACACACTTTAAAGTTTAAAGAGGCACATCTCTAGCTAGCTTGATTAATCTGGACTTAACTTCTTAATTAATTGGGCATGAATGCAGGACACCTTGTCAATACAAGAGCCAGAATTTGTCAGTACGAGTGGAACCAAATAGCAAGAGGCCATATTATTTAGCAGTTACCTTCCTGTACTAAGGTGGCCAAACCGATATCAATGTTGTTGATGCCATTAAGGTAATTGATCAAGCTGGAGAGAATCTGATTAATTCTATTAATTAGCAGCTAATAAGCAGTCCTAAGTTGCATCGATTACAAATTAATCAATCAATTAATGGTTAGATTCAAACTTTGTCTAGAATAATTGAATTTCTCTTAATTGATTTGCAGTTTGGTTCATCGAGTACAAGTCTCATGAAACGGAATTTCGGGGCGGTGTGGGATTTGAGTCCAATTCCAGAAGGACCACTGTTGTTTAGGCTAGTAGTAATAGGAGGATATGATCGAAGAATGGTAACGACAGAGAAGCCTTTGCCTGCGGACTGGAAGGCTGGAGAGATTTACGATTTAGGTGTTCAGATTAACGATGTCATTGCTCAGGATGGTTGCTCTCCCTGTACTGATGCCTGATCAATCGTCCCAACTCACTACTACTAGAAGTGATAATAGAGATTAGAGAGGGCATCTTCCATTTTAATTTCTGTCGACTCACTGAATTGAATGATGGGAAACGTAGGACAGAAAGCATTTGCCAAGAAAGTGAGTTGTATCAGTACTGGTAATCACAAGACAATCAAAACGTTGTTATATGTTGTCTATTAATGTGTTTGTGCTAAACTCAATGAAATAAGGCTTGCTTCGCAGAATCCTTTTGGATTCTGCCTCAAGCATTAATATGATACTTATTCAATATAGGAATATGCTATTCATCCTGCTTTAAACTGTTCATGTTTTCCAGCCTGAGGTCATGCCAGCATCTTGGAATTGCATAGTTAATTTTCTTTAAATGTGTTTGAGAAGTCCTGCCATCCTCATGCTAGAAAGCAAGGGGGATGCCCCTGTTTTGGGCGGGGTAACCTTCTAGTATATCTTCTGTTGGAATATGGCTCAATTTTGAGTCAGATGGAATGGGTATCGATACCCATAAAAGGGTGTATCGATACCCACTGGAAATTTATCATCGTTGAAGTCAGGGAGTGCCAGTATCGATACACCCATAAATGGGTATCGATACCCACTGAACATGTCACTCCAGGGACCTTCAGTATCGATACCCATGAAAGGGGTATCGATACCTTCTGGCGGTGGAGTTCCGAAAACTTCTATTTTGTGTCCCAATTGAAGTATAACTCTTTCTAATTCGTGGGAACCCTTATGAATCTATAAATAGGGCTTCCCAAAGTAGTTTTTTGTATCAAAGAGTTGTGAGAAACCCTAGGTTTTGTGAGAGAGCTCTTGTGGTGATAAAACCAATTGTACTCTGATCATATTGAATAAGAAGTTGAATCGTTCCTGCCCCGTGGACGTAGGCACCTCGCCGAACCACGTAAGTCTTTTGTGTTCTTGCTTGTGTTCTTATTTATTTTAGTTTCCGCTTTGTTATTTGCATTGTTAGATTTAATATTGTTTCTGGGAGAGTGCAAAGTTGCATAGAATTAGTGGTCTTTGCACTACATCCTCTAGTCTCAAACTAAATGTATATACAATAAGTGCCTCTAAATTAACTTCCCTGTCTACCCTATTCTAGAGCTGTGGATGCTTTGCGAAAAAAAAATTAAAGCCCAAAATCCAAATTGAATGGAGTTGATATAAATCACCTTGCTAGCATTTGACAAGTAGATTTATCCCGATCACTATAAGTTTTTGTAATCTAGTTTTCATTAACTTGAATCATTGACTCTTTCATAGACTGATTTCAGATATGATTTACATGAGGACATCCTCATCACACATCAGCCTTTCCATTTGGCTTCCACATCTATGGGTAATCTATTTTCAAAAAAAAAAAAAAAAATCAGAAAAAAGAAGAAAAGGGTGTGGATTTGGTCATTTGATCTATTTTGGAAAAAAAAGGAAAAAAAAGAGTGGATATTTCAGCCCAACATATTCATTCCTGTGTGGAATAGAGAGAGAGGGGGAGAGGACAAAGGCTTCACAGCACATCATCACCCATAGCAATGGCATGTCCGCACTGGCAAATGCATGGGTTCCCACATCATCATGTGGTACGCCACATTAAGCCCTAACCCTAATTCTCCTTTTAGGTATTGTGATTTGTAGTTGATGTCAAAATTAGTCTTTTGAATGTCGTGGAGAAGGCGTTTGTATAATTTCCTGAGTCGTTACTTTGAAAATCTAATCTTCATAACTAGCCATTTGAATCTGATGACCCAAAAGGTTATTCTTTGATTGTCATCTGTCTTTTTAGTTAAAAAGGAGAAGTGTTTTGAAAGATATTAAAGAGGCTGTTGAGTTGAGGCAATTGTGCTTCTCATCCTCTGTTAAAAAATGTGTAGATTGTAGGTTTTGGGTTCTTTAAGCAAGATGGTCCTGTAGTTTTGGTAAGCTACCATTTTCTTATTTCACCTTTCTTGTAATTCTTCATCTAATTTAATATCTATTAAATGCTGTTGTGTTTGTTTTCTAGGTTTTACAACATCCTTGGGAGGGCCATGAAGATCAATCTCAGCATGGGTGCATGACTGCATGAGCATGAGGTATGTCAACCAACTGGTCCCTGGTGCTGAGGTTATGTTACATAGTACCAGTGGCGGATCTAAGAATTTCCTCAATATTGACCAAGTCAGCATTAACCGAGTCAATCCATTAACTTTACATGAAAAAGTATCTTTAACCTCAGATTGACTATTAAAAAACTTTTTGCAGCATCTAAAGGTATTCATGCCAATAAAATCGAAAAAGGGAAATGATGATAAGAGATTTTTACCAAAACCTATGAAAATTTGGTCGTCTACCATTTTTTCTTCTTCATCTAGTTTTTTAAAATTAGGGTTAAAGTGAGAGAAGCCATCAATTTCTCACCTCCAGACCTCCACAGCCCCACCATCTACCTCTCTTGTATTTTCATGCGAATATATTTTTTGTCTTCTATTAGGTTCTAAAAGATTAATAGTAAACACACTTTTTAATATCTAATGGTGCATTAAATTTGATGCTAGACTAGTTATTTTATGAAATGTTCTAAAAATGAGGAGGGATATTGCACCGTTTCTTTGTGCACCACTATTGCACTACTTTTTGTTTTTTTTTTTTTTGCTAAAATGGTGTCTCCAGGAAGATGATCTAATGAAAAATTTTCAGTGAAGATGTGCATCTCACTATATAGATCATCATATCTGAAAATTAGCCCATTCTATAACTATTAACTACATCAAAAGTCATTTGGAAATCAATGATTAAAAAAAATGCTTAAATTTGCCTATCTTTTAATGGGATTTGAGAGGGTTAGAAGTTGTAGAAGGGTCTAATTTTTGGATATGATGATGTACATGGTGTGGTGAACATCCTCATTGAAAATAGCCCTTGCATCTGCTCCATGTAGGAGTGCAATTGTAGTTTAATAAGGATGGTGCAATATCCCTCCTCTTTAAAAATATAGGATGGTCAACTATGGATCAAAGAATATTAGTGGTCAAACTAAAATATATTCAAGTAAGTTTTAAAAAGTATGGATCAAAAACATAGAGTGGTCAAACTGAAATATAGTATGTAAGTTTTAAAAACTGAGGGTGGTCAACTGACCACCCACTCCTTAACCTAGATCCGCCACTGCATAGTACCAACTAACTTCTTGTATACTTCAATTGAGGCTACATTTCATTAATTTCCCTTTCTTAAAAAATTCTAAATTTCATTTAATTCTCGGACACTTTGTAAAATAAAATGACGGGGACACAGACTATATATATACTAGGTATATCGCCGTGCCTCCGGCACGGCTCAAAACCTCGAGAGAGAGAGAGAGAGAGAGAGAGAGAGAGAGAGAGAGAGAGAGGGCAGGGAGAGAGAGGGGGAGCCTGCAGAGAGAGGGGGGAGCCTGCTTCAGAGAGAGAGAGAGGGCAGGGAGCAGAGAGAGATCGAGAGAGAGGGCAGGGAGAGAGGGCAGGGAGAGAGGCTTATCAAGCAGCACACATTTTATAAAGAGGACAACTCTACCCCCGTCCTGAATTGTATAATAGATATAGATAACATTAATTTAGGGTACTATTGATAAAAAGAAAAGATAAAAACAATTAGTAAGGGTGCAGATATTTCCACCCAAAATTTTACCCTAATGCTTAGGACATTACAAAATGGTTTGTTGGGTGGAAAACGCAAAGCCCTCTACAACAGCACATCAAATCTGTTCGACTACTTAATACAACAAAAGAATACTCTGTATCTTTATAACTTTCCCCCATTCTTTTACCCACAACGAAAAACCAGAAAATTGGCTCGACCTTTTTACAAAACAAATGACAAATGCTTATGTGGCATGGTGGGTGCCACTGCCACAGAAACACTTTTGGGAGAGAAATGTGATGAGTCCCAGCCTGCCACAAAAACATCCGGCACCGATTTTGTAAAATGGTAGGGCCAAAAAGCTAAAAGGTTAAGGTGCCGGCGACGATCAGGGCTGATTTTCTAGGTACACGGCTTCCTTTCTCTCTCTCTCTTTTCTTTTTTTTCCCTCTCTCTGCCTTTTCTCTTTCTTCTCTCTGCACAGTAACAGAGAGGAAGAAAGTTTGCTGCTCTGTTTTAGCTTCAAACAGCTTTTAATGGCAGAACCTGTGCGCCTCTCTCTCTCTCTCTCTCTCTCTCTCTCTCCCCTTTCTGTGTTGTCTTTTATTTTTTATTTATTTAATTTTATGGCGTTTCTTACTGTGTGGGTGTCCGTATCCGTGTCCACACGTGTGGACACGGGACACGTCCATTGTTTGTGCGTTTCTGCGCAAATAAGGATTTGAGTCCAAATCATAGTGTTGCAGCACCTGCACTTGGAGGTATGCTGCATGCTCAAACTTCCGAAAAAAAAAAAAAAATGGAAAATGTAAAAAAAGTCCCTAAAAAAAAAGTCATTGTGATTTTAATCCTTTTTTATAAGTTTAGTCCTTAGTTTTGGACATAAAAGTCATAAAAGTAGGGACTAAATTTATAAAACAAGAACTAAAATCACAATGACTTTTTTTTCAGGGACTTTTTTTACAAAACCCCAAAAAAAAATTAGTATGCTAAAATTCCAACCATTCCATTAGTGGGCCCTGCTAACGATGCTCTTATTTGGTGCATACTTGAAAATTGGATTCAGCTAATTAATCACTTCAAGCTATTTTACCTAGATTGATACAATGTGACTTAGCACTTGATAGGAAGTTTAGTCTGATGACTTGATGTCCTCAATGCAGATAGTATCCTTTTCTCAATCTGTTTGTAGCCGTTCTGTATGTAAGAAGTTGGCATCAAATTGAACATTCTTGGTGGACTTTCTGTATAATCGGTGGAGGATTGGTGATTATGGTGCTCATGCGTTTAAAATAGTTGTTGTTATGAGGTGTGGGTTTGCTCCTATGGCCAAATGTTCGACTCTCCTCCTCCCATGAGTTTTACCTGGGGTATAGGTTTCAGGCTAGTGTAGGTGTACCTTTTATAGAAATAATCCTAGAGGGTCCAATATCACGAGGATACCTTCATCAACAGAAAAAAAAAAAAAAAAAAAAAAAAAAAAAAAAAATGAAGAAGAAAGACAATGCATATAGACGTAATCAATTTGCACCTGGCTAAGTAGATGTTTGTTGTCGTATTTTCATTTCCTATCCCAGTTATTTTCATGCTTCTCATTGAAGAACTAAACGAAGAATGCTGAAAGTAGCTGTTTCTGGTTGTTTCTTCTTTGCACAGGTGTGATATTTGGGCATGGCTTAGCTTAAAATGTTGGTTTCTACTGTGAACCGGATTTAGTATGGTTGACATTCGGCATAGGAATGCATGATCTAGGTATGTTTTTTGGGTTTTTGCATACTCTATATCTTTAATTTCTGTTAAGCGCCGAAATCTGAAACCGAGGCTTAAGTCAAAACTAATTTTTCATTAACATTTTGGTTATCCCTCTTAAAGGATCTAATTTTTTTTCAAAAGAATGATCCTCAGTTTTATGATTATTTACATAATAAACAATGCGCATGCTTCTCACTAGTATATATATATGATAAGATGGCTAAGGACGACAATGGGCTGAGCTGGGCTCAGGTTGGGCTTGTTGGGTGGGGATGTAATCAGGTTAAGCCTCCTTTGGCTCAAGGGATCACCGGGACTGGATCAGCCAGGATGGGGGAAAGTCTGAACACTCACAGAAATTTGGGCTTGGGCTGGGCAGGGCTCAAGCCTGGTATTTTTTTTTTTTTGGTGAAAGATAAAAGATTTGAAAAAGAGTGCCTTCTTGTTCTTGATACCTTTTCTTTAATCTATCTTTTACAAGCATCCCCAAATCCACTGCCACTGTTGCATATTTGCATCAGTCATTTTCCACAATGATTGATATATATGTATACAATTGTTATGTTTGTTATTTGTAGGCTTTCTTGTCTGTTTCCCATTTATTTTGGTACTTCTCATTAGACTTCTGCATGTACATTGACGCAGATCGGCCCATAACAAACAACCACATGTGAAAGAGAGACTCTGGTTTGGATTAGGTGAAAATGGAAATTTAATTTGTACTGAAATCGTTCTTACTATACACTTCAATTAATGTGACATATATTTATCTCTTGTTTCGGATCCAATGGCAAGTCCATTAAAATGCGGATGCCAATCAGAGAACACAGAGAGGTATACATGTCTGAAAAGCAAAAAAGAAGAAGAAGAGCTTCTACTGGGTGAAGATGTTAAGGAGAGAGACTCTGGTTTGGATTAGGCGCCTTGATATGCATCCCAATCCGGCCTCCACACCTTCAGTGCTGGCCTCCAATGCCTCCAAACTTTTCTGTGCTGTTTGCACATTTTGCACCTCTGAGTCTTTGCTAGAAACATGTTGTCAGAGGGAACGCAGTGCAGCATCTACACACTCTACTGCATCAGGTTCCTCCACACATCTTACTTGTCCCTTTTGCATCAACTTTGATACCAATGACCACTTGGTGGTCTTTGAATCAGACATGAAAGCCAAGAGGGAGTACTGAAAGATGGAAACTGTGATTGCCCTTACTTCTATTATTAGCACCCTAATCACCATCTCTAGTTGATGATCTTGAACCAAGAGAGGCGAGGAAACTAATTTCCTGTCTATTCTTTTGAAGTCTCCTAGGCACTTGTTGATACACTTATTCATCTTCTTTCTAGAGGATACATAAGCATCCACCTACTCTTCCTTGCAGGACTCGTCACCTCTTCTTCGAAGAGCTGATCTAAGGTCTGCTGCATTTTCTTTCATCTGCGACAAGATATCTCTTGCAGTGCCACAAACGTTTAGTAATCTGACTGAACCGTCCAAAACATCATCCACCCATTTCTCATCATGATGGTTATGGATGAGGCCTTGCTGGGTTTGTGGCAGCTGAAGAAGATCCTCAACGCACTTGTACAACTCTTCCAAGTTCAGCCAAACCAACGCAAACCGTCTCAACCTTAGAAGCTGATGACAATGCTTCCCAAATTTTTAGCTTTCTCAACTGTTCTTCGATTCTAGGAATGCTGGGATTGGATGGCATGCTGATGGAACGAAAATGGTGACAACTTGCAGGCATTGTAGTAAAGGTAGAAATCTTTGGTTTATTTGTAAAAGAAGGCCAAAAATATCTAGTTTGAAGAAAGGATATGAGTGAGATGTGTTCTACAAACTCTTTGATCTATATCTATATCTATATATATATATATATAGATGGAGGAGACAAAAACAGAAACTTTGCCTGATAATGTGTACTATGGTAATGTGTACTATGGTGAGCATGCATGTGATATCTAACGTGGGTTTCTCTTGCCATTTGGTTTTGTTGTCAAATTTTAGGGCAACAATCACCAATTTTCATGCTTCCTTTTAATTTTCAATCGCTTTTTAGCTAGTTGGCCAAGCTTAATTTTGTTACCTTCATTAATTTCATATATAAACCAGTGAACGAGTACGTACGGTGGTGGACGGAGATGAATATGCCACCTTGTTTCCCCTACAAACCACCGCCCAAGTCTTGTCACCCCAACCCTACCTCCCTACCCTGTCTTTATTTTTTTGATGATTCAATGGATGCCGTCCTTGTAGAGTTTTTGGCAACTCCTCTTGGAATATAAGTGCTAATTTATGAAGCTGCTATATTTTGAGTCCTTCTTGGACTAGGATTCCTATTTCATGGATACCTCTTGTAAACCTATAAATAGGGAGGTCCTAGATATGTTAGAAGTGTGCTAAAGAGTGCCATGAGGCCAATGTAAAGGTGTTGGAGTTCCTAAGGTTCAAGAAGAGGTAAACCTAGGGTTTTAGTCTTCTTGTGAAGTGAGGAATCAAAAAGTGTGAGAGACTTGTTGAGAGAGAGAAAGGGTTTGTGAGGATCTAGGGTTTGAGGGTTTCTTCATGGGGGTTGGGTCCCCTGCCCTAACCCAAGTTTCTAGTATTTTCCATGTGTTCTCTCCTCTATTACTATTTTCAACCATGGAGATAGACTTTCAAGGTTGAAGATGATGTGAGTGTGCTGTTGGGAGTAGTTTAGAGAGTCGATCTCTAATGGATTCTCGTTGGTGTTCTCCGGTAAGTCTTGTAACATCCTTGATGTATGTTTATCTGGTTGGTTGAGTAAGAAGCATTGTAATATGTTCTTGATAATAGTGGAAGTTTCTCCGGTGCACTGATTTGGCCGTGGATGTAGCCCGTGAGGGTGAACCACGTATATCTTGTGTTGTGGTTGATGCTTGTTTTTATCTTCGCTGTTATATTTTCTTGTTGATTCATCGTTATTAAGTCTCAAGATCCTTAAGCCTGTTCCGTTGTGCGTCGGGGATGTGTCGTTGGTATGACGAAATTCCTAATAGTCCTATCTTATTAAATTGCAGAAGGACAACATAATATGCCGGCCCCATCGTTTGATGTCTCCTTCGTCAAAATAATATTCACGAGACATTGACCTTGGAAACCTAAAATAGCATATGCGGTATGGTTATGCTCTCCTCAGTTAAGGCTACCACCCCCACCTTCACATGTTTCCACCCATCGTGATATTTGATTATTGCTAGAGAACTGCTTCCGATTTAAGCTCTTTGATTATTGGTGGATGGAGGTTTTAGAGCCTCTCGAATAAAAACATGGTCTGTTTAAAAGTGGTGTGCCACGTAGGAAGCACATCCAATTTATTCTTAAAACCGTCTCTAATGCAAATGTGCTCATCTAATGTGAAGATGATGTGGCAGGTAGTTAGGAAGACATCCTCTAGTCCATCCTCTTTTTTCTAAAGGTTCACCAAGAAGATGTCTTCCTATCCTAAACGTGTACAATCACTACAACGAAGTGTATGAGAGCGTTGGATGCTAAGGGGATGTCGATAGCATACGCAAAGGCCAAAGCTTATGACAGTAGATATCCTAGCTTGTCTCTTTTGCGTTGTTTCCAGTTTCAAGGCTTTATCCGCAATTCACAGTAAATTTATACGACATACTTGGCATCCAAGTTGAAATTTACCATTTTTTTGCTCACTTACAATTATCTACTAGAAATTAAATTGGATACTCAAACTAGGCAAATAAGGGTATTGTTTTTCCTATTTTTGTAACATTCAGATCTAAAATCTGAAAAATTTCAGTTTCTATTCTGCTTGTTTCTCTTCGAAAATTCGAACTCTATTTAAACTTCGGCCCTGCTCTGTATCCTACGAATATCTGCATCATTCCTATCATTCGCTTCATCTAGATTTTAGCAGAATTGATACGGTGGATTTTGGTTAGCTAGAAGTTGAGTCCAACATGGACTAGAAGTTTAGTAGTTTTGAAGTTTTGAATTATTTAGGAACTTAGTTTTTAGCAATTTCTATTTTCTATTTTAAGTAGGAGACTTATTTTCTAAAGAGTTCTAGTAGGTTTCTATTTCATAGTTAGAGAAGAATTAAGCATCTAGTCTAGCTAGGCCGTGGGCTATATAAAGCCTTGTAGTTTGCTTATTTTAGTCAGCTTGATGCTCAGATTATCTTAATTAAAAGAAGAAGAGTTTTCTCTAGTGCTCTTTAATTATCGGTTCTGGCTCCTGGATTGGGGTTATTTATTTTATTTCGTGTTACCGGAGTGGATTCTCCGCGGTGTTCTTGAGTTAATTATAATCGCTTCCGCTTGTGCCTTATTAGGTGGTATCAGAGCGGGATATTTATTTTATTTCGTGTTACCGGAGTGGATTCTCCGCGGTGTTCTTGAGTTAATTATAATCGCTTCCGCTTGTGCCTTATTAGGTGGTATCAGAGCGGGATATTTATTTTATTTCGTGTTACCGGAGTGGATTCTCCGCGGTGTTCTTGAGTTAATTATAATCGCTTCCGCTTGTGCCTTATTAGGTGGTATCAGAGCGGGATTTGCCTGGCTAGGATGACTACTCAAGATGTTGCGGTTGCGACGGAAGTAAACAACGGAAGCCTGGCTAGGATAACTACTCAAGATGTTGCGGTTGCGACGGAAGTAAACAACGGAAGCCTGGCTAGGATGACTACTCAAGATGTTGCTGTTGCGACGGAAGTAAACAACGGAACAAAAGATCCGATGCTGCTGCTGATTGAGGCGCAGGATTCTGCTATTGCAAGTATAGGTGAGACTTTAACTTCACATGCAAAAATTCTTAAAGAGATTCAAGAGAGCATGAAGGAGTTGAAGATGGGTAATACTGGTGTTCCTAAAACTAGTAGAGAAGGAGGTTGAAGAGACAAAGGAATCATGCGACATCTTGAAGAAGTCGACCAAGAAGAAGGGAGAGAAACTAGGAACTCTAGGGGACGGTTTCAGCACCCTACATCTAGGTATAATCGTAGAGTTTCTATCGAAGAAGACCATCAAATTCAGAAAATTCATCAACCCTATAAGGGTGTACGGTATACAAATCCAAGAGGGTTTGATGGGGGAGATGATCATGACTTCAACAAGGGTCGGTATGGTATTCAACGCCCCTGGTATGATTCTGATGTTCTAGAAAATCCAAGGAGAAAAATAAAAGATGTTCGAGGATTTTCTGAGTATGATTTTATACCCGATAGTTACAGTTTTAACGATTTTGAAGATCATAATGAGGTAGCACAAAAAAGACAGCAGTCCCATAGATTTGGAGATGCTTATGAAGGAAGGTATAACCGCCATACGGGTGTGGATCGAGGCTATCATTAAAGAAGATTCAAAACTGATCTAAATCCACCAAGAAGGGTAAATCGACCAAATCCTACTGATTTTGATGAAGATGAATCAGACTTCGAGTACCCCGACGATTACAGGATGATCTACAACAATCAGCGGGAATATGATAGAGGTAACTCTACTTATAAGATGAAGTTAGAATTACCTAGCTATAATGGAAAAATTAATATTGAGGAGTTTTTGGATTATCTTTCCAATGTTGAGGATTTTTTTGAGTGTATGAATATTCCTGAATCTCAAAAGGTGAAATTAGTATCATATAAATTAAGGGAAGGTGCTGCAGCCTGGTGGAAGCAAGATCAGCATAATAGAAGACTACGAGGTGACCCAGCAATCACAACTTGGCCCCAGATGCGTCGTCTAATGCGTACCAGATTTCTACCACCAGACTATGTATCGAAGTTGTTCCAAAGTTATCAAGAGTGCAGCCAAGGAAGGAGAACGGTAGATGAATACACCGAGGAATTTTATCGATTGAGTTCTCGAATTAATTTACCGGAGATGGAAGAACAACAAGTTTTCAGGTATGTAAGTGGGTTGAAAACTGAAATCAGAGAAGCTATTTATTTGCACACCATCAACAATGTAACTGAAGTGGTAGCTCTCGCACAAAAGATGGAGTTACAGCTGTAGCACCCGCACTTTTGGTCGAGCACGCTTATGAGGTGCAAACTCTCCTGTGCTTTTTGACTGAGGGAGATACATTTTATATCTCTCTCTGAGAGTATTGATTTTGATTGATTTGGAGTNAATAGAAGACTACGAGGTGACCCAGCAATCACAACTTGGCCCCAGATGCGTCGTCTAATGCGTACCAGATTTCTACCACCCGACTATGTGTTAAAGCTGTTTTAAAGTTATCAAGAGTGCAACCAAGGAAAGAGAACGGTAGATGAATACACCGAAGAATTTTATCGATTGAGTTCTCGAATTAATTTACCGGAGATGGAAGAACAACGAGTTTTCAAGTATGTAAGTGGGTTGAAATCTGAAATCAGAGAAGCTATTTATTTGCACACCATCAACAATGTAACTGAAGTGGTAGCTCTCGCACAAAAGATGGAGTTACA
>MVGT01000732.1:10419-27420 GCA_002174775.1 Macleaya cordata
AACAACAAGGGGATAACTCTCCACTGCATACTTGGGTTTTCATGGCCGACCTTTGTCTTCTCTTTGCTTCCTTCCCCGCTAGGCCTCCCTATCTCCTCTTCCACGGCATAACGAACTCCGAACGGTCATCTACTTGATTTAGGCGGAGTCTCGGAGTCATCTCACTCAGATCTAAATCTAGTTGGACTCATCCAACTCATCGTTTGACTTTCACGTCAACACCTCCTAAAAATCATCATCTACAATATCTATTGTGAACAATAAATCAAACTTCGAGGCTTCTTCAGACCAAGTTTATTCTGAAATGATAAAGTAAGACGAATGAAAAAAAAAGAGAGAAAAACATGCAAGCTCAATTTGGGACGACTGACCAAGAAATACGAACATTTTTAAATTGCAACGGTACTAAAAAATTTGCCCTAAGACTTAAAATTAACCCTCACAAAATAAAAACATTAATTTACAACTAGGCTACCTATGGCAGCGGGTTATGTGTAGAACCATCACCTTAAGATCGACACAGGTCTCGAGTTTCCTTACTAACTGTAACGGTAATCCATTTACGGTGATAGTTATATATAAGCGTTTACGACGGTCTCTGTGTGGCCTTCAGTAAGAGTTTAAAACTGTAACCGTGGATGGAAACCTAGGGGGACAGTATCTTCAGTGACGGTTTAGATGGAAAGTACCGTTACTGTATATTCCTTTTGCGACGGTTTTTAAACGTTACTGAAAATAATTTTTTTCTATAGTGAACATGAACTTGAACCTGTCTATAAGTTTACATGGACAATAAAAAGCAGATCAGTGATAGTGAAACAATTCAAGAAACCAGATATTTAATCAAAACCCTAATATGGTTGATTAAGCAGACAGTGAATGATGTACTCATGGGGATAATATCGTATGTGATTCACTTGTACATGTCGAGGACTACGGGTGGTGGTCATAATCATCAGGTCTCTATTAATGGCGCTCGCAGTACTTCTATGACTATAATGGTGATGATCAATATGAGAATGTTGAAAGGTTATAAGAACATCGAAGAGATGATAAAGGCAAACACATGGGGCAACCATTCTCGATTCTTGCAAGTAACGATCCCTTCTGTTAAGGATCTCGAGGAAATTAATCCTCTAGATTTCATCATCAAAGCAAAGGAGACCAAGGACAGAAAGAAGAACTCCCATGTTTGTTTACCTTACGAGCCAGTTCTCAACACTACGTGGAGGATCGGAGGACAGAAGGTAATAATCAATGCAATCCTGATCCCATTAATTATTTGATTAATTAGATGAATAATATTGGAGATTAATTAGTAAATTTTTTAATGCGATTTTGTTCACCCAATTGAAAGGTGGGTGATCAAATTAAATGACCATCTTTTAACGATGTTAAATGGTTTCAATTAATAANTAATAATAATAATAATAATAATAATAATAATAATAATAATAATAATAATAATAATAATAATAATAATAATAATAATAATAATAATAATAATAATAATAATAATAATAATAATAATAATAATAATAATAATAATAATAATAATAATAATAATAATAATAATAATAATAATAATAATAATAATAATAATAATAATAATAATAATAATAATAATAATAATAATAATAATAATAATAATAATAATAATAATAATAATAATAATAATAATAATAATAATAATAATAATAATAATAATAATAATAATAATAATAATAATAATAATAATAATAATAATAATAATAATAATAATAATAATAATAATAATAATAATAATAATAATAATAATAATAATAATAATAATAATAATAATAATAATAATAATAATAATAATAATAATAATAATAATAATAATAATAATAATAATAATAATAATAATAATAATAATAATAATAATAATAATAATAATAATAATAATAATAATAATAAGGAGATTTTGGCCAAAAATTCCTACTTAAAACGTATTTTAGGATTTAGCCCAACAAACGTTTTCTTTTAGTTTAAGGCCCCTGGGTAACTGATTGAAAGCCTTTTCGGAGAGTGTTTCAGTGTAATTTACAGACTGAAATCCTCTTTTACACAGACTGAAACTTCTTTGAAGAGGGCCTGGGTTGAGTTTCAGTCAGTTATCCAGGAGCCTTAGACTAAAAAAAAACGTTTATTAGGATAAATCTTAAAATATATTTTAAGTACGGGATTTTGACTAATTTTTCCTAATAATAATAATAATATATTTGATGATGTGTGGTTTTGTTTTACCCACGTACTTTACAGGGGCTGGCTAGAATGTTACATGGGCATTACTAGAGGGACACCAGATTTTGACATCTAAGATTACATCTGCTTATTTTATTGATTGAAAACCAATCATGAAAAAGCATTAATTCCATTTCAGCCCCTCATACCACTTTTAAAAAGCAGATGTAATATTTGGTGTCAAATTTTGGTGTTATTCTAGCAAAACTCATGTTACATTCAAGCTTTAAGAATGCAAGCACAATGATTACAAGTGTGATTGGCCCCAAGGAACAAGGAGCCGTGGCTGGCCATCCTGTTAGTGACGCCTACTTCATCGTCACTGGTATGCCTCAGGTACATATACATTAATTCCTTTTAAGCGCCAGCTACCCTTGCTTGTTGAGAGTAGCTAGATTAATTCTCTATTTTCAAATCTCCCATCCTTCGCAATTTTACGTTGTAGGACTCACATAAAAATGATTTAATGATTATTTTTGTAAAATAGTCAGTCCAAAAGGTATTATTGTTAAAAAATACTCTTTTAGGAAGGGGGGCGGAGCCAAGATTCTAAGGTACAGAGGAGTCCAAAATTAATATGAATTTAAAAAAAAAAAAATTACTTTTGTTTTGGTTAAGTGCAAATTCATAACATTTATATTAAAATACATTGGGTAATCCATCTGGCTGAGGGTCCCATGGCCCCAAGGCCTCAATGTGGCTCCGCCAGTACTGTAAGGGAGGCGCGACTTCACACTTTCGACTCTCATTGCATGGACTTAATCAGATTATCAAGTCTTGAATGATTTTAGATTATAAGATTGTTCCTAATAAATTATTGTTTAATTTTATTTTGTTTTTATTTTTTTTATAACCAATTATTGTTTAATTTGAATTGAGCTTGCAGAGTATTACTTTCACTTCAGCGAGTTACATGGAACAGTTGAAGCTGGTGGTAACAATGGAAAAGGGCTTTATTGATTTCAAACTATTCACTTCTTGCATGGATGAAGCCTTTGAAAATATTTTCCAAGCAGCTTTTGGAAATTGTGAAGCCACTTAATTATGAATTATAATTAATCTTTATCTGCAAATGCATCCATTCCCAAAACAGAATAATAAAGTAGAAGGGTTTGTGAATTTCACTTGATATCATGCCTCTGTCATTTCAATTTATTTGGAAGGGTTTCGTTTTTCGAAGTATTCAATTCAAATCCGAATACTGCAAATATTTGCAATTTTTTTTAATTTTTTTTATCAATTTTCATTTGGGCTTGTCCATTAAGAAATAGAACATACCTAGACCTGGTAACTTGCTAAGGTTAGGGTTATTAAGATTAGGGTCGACGGGTTGTCGAGCCAAGAAGCCTCAACTATCGCCTTAATCAGTTTATTAAGCGGGTCAATTTTCTCAACCCTAATCCTAACTCTAACAATAATCCCAATTATATTAAACTTCTCTATTGTTGTAATTTTATTAATTGAGTTTTAATTAGGAGAGAGAAAAAATAGGTTTTAATCAAGAAAGAGAACAAATTGAATTAAAATGGAGTTTTAATGAAGACTTAAATAAGGTTTTATATAGAGAGAGAATGAATAGAATCAAAATGATTTTACTAAAAATACTTGTTTAGACGGATTGGTGGGTTAGCTCGCAGGTTATACAAACAAATCTATTTTTTGGCGGGATGAAAAATTCTAACCTTAACTCGGCTCATTTAATTGGCAGGTCGAATTAGGGCTGGCTTAGGCTGGGTTGGTAGATTATGGTTGATTTTGCTAGGTTTAAACGTACTAGCCTAAGTCATCCAAATGTTGAGTTGGGCCATCTCAATTAATAAATTGTGCTACTTCACTACACGGGGTGAAAACCGTGCATAACTATTGTAGATCGCCAACTAATGTGGAAGGGGAGCTATTGGATTTTAGAATGCTCGTAGATGCATAATTCTTACCCAAAGAAAATTACTAAGGTTGAACACTTAATTCTTGGCAGTTTCTCTGCGCTTCTCATACGCCCACTGCGTATATCTATGCCATAATGTAACCTGGGCAATAGTCCCTTACAAAAAAGAAAAAAAAGAACACTAAATTCTAATGCGATTCCCCCCACTTTTGATTTTTTTAGCTAAATGAGCAAAGATGAATACATTAATCACAAAAGGGGGAGAGTTACAAAGAGAGATCTCATCCATTAAGAGAAGCTTCGAAGAAGCAAACACAGTGGAGACATTAAAAAAAAAATCACATTAATGCTCAATATATATCTTCCCAATCATAAATTAAGGTTGGCACTAGACTTGGCAATTTGACCCGTGACCTGCCAACCCTATCCTAACCCGACCCGCCAGACCCTACCCTAACTCGATCCGCCAACTAAACGGATAGGGTTAGGGTTGGCATTTTTTGACCCGTCAAAAAACGGGTCAACCCGCGGATTATCCGTCAACCCGCTAAATTTATAAATTTTCTAATATTATAAATTTTACTATTATATATGTTTAAACTTTTAATAATTAATTATTTATAAATAAAATATTATAACTTTAAAGGTCATTGGACAATTTGACTGACATTATTGCTTTTAGCTTTAACTTTTTTTAGGATGTTTCATCATTTTCTTCATCAATTGAGATGTCCCTAATAAAAAAAATATCTAACAAATTTTTTTAACAAATAAGTTCTCTCACAGTATAAGGATTAGGGCAACTTTTTATGGGAAGGTGTATTTTATTTGTGTTGTTAAAATTAAATAGGGTCACTAAGGTCACCGTTAGGGTCAACCCTATTAGGATTAGGGTCTGAGAAATTGATCCGTTTATTAAACGCGTCAGGGTTAGGGTTGACAAATATTGATTCGCCAACCCACCTAGGATCGACCCGCGGATAACCCGTTATCAGGTCTAGTTGGCACCACATGGAGCAACAATCATTGCCATAGAGTCTAACCAAAGCAAAAAGTCGAAAGCTAACAAAGACTGTGAATATTCGCAGTACTTTTAAATTCAACTGCGAAAATTCACGGTCTCTTCACTACTTAATTTGTGGGTCTATTACAAATCTCAATGAAGATTTGCTATATATCCCATGCCCTTACCAAGCACTTGTAAAACTTGATAGACCGTGAATAGTTGCATTTTTCAAAGATTCGCGGCATATGAAGTAAGGTGTGTGGTAGAAAAATGAGGTGACGACTGAGATTGCTTTAATTGATCTTCTATCCTGCAGCACTACTCAGCTACCGCGCTGCCTGCCTAGCTGATGAACTCCTGAAATACTAAATTGCCTTTACCTCGTTGCCGATTGATGAGCTTAAGTACAAAATGCTTCAGTCCTACGGCATTGCTTATAAGTTGCTTTTACTCGTTGCCAGTCGATGAGCTTACCTAAGTACATGATCTCGACCTGCTTTGTTGCAATTTAGGCAAGGTTCAAAATCTTGTATCAACGATACGATACAATATCGAAACATTAGATGAATTACAAAACACCTGAAAATATTACGAAACACTCCAAAACATGCATTTCGATACAATTAGAAACATTTCTAAACAATACAATTAGAAACATTTCTAAACAATACAACTCGATACCACTTGAAATATTACGAATGTATCGGTATGTATCGCGAAACAATACGAAACTTTCAAAAAAAACGAATTCAAGCAATGTTTCATTTCGGTAAGCCAAAATACCAAAACAAACAACAAGANATTAATTATTTATAAATAAAATATTATAACTTTAAAGGTCATTGGACAATTTGACTGACATTATTGCTTTTAGCTTTAACTTTTTTTAGGATGTTTCATCATTTTCTTCATCAATTGAGATGTCCCTAATAAAAAAAATATCTAACAAATTTTTTTAACAAATAAGTTCTCTCACAGTATAAGGATTAGGGCAACTTTTTATGGGAAGGTGTATTTTATTTGTGTTGTTAAAATTAAATAGGGTCACTAAGGTCACCGTTAGGGTCAACCCTATTAGGATTAGGGTCTGAGAAATTGATCCGTTTATTAAACGCGTCAGGGTTAGGGTTGACAAATATTGATTCGCCAACCCACCTAGGATCGACCCGCGGATAACCCGTTATCAGGTCTAGTTGGCACCACATGGAGCAACAATCATTGCCATAGAGTCTAACCAAAGCAAAAAGTCGAAAGCTAACAAAGACTGTGAATATTCGCAGTACTTTTAAATTCAACTGCGAAAATTCACGGTCTCTTCACTACTTAATTTGTGGGTCTATTACAAATCTCAATGAAGATTTGCTATATATCCCATGCCCTTACCAAGCACTTGTAAAACTTGATAGACCGTGAATAGTTGCATTTTTCAAAGATTCGCGGCATATGAAGTAAGGTGTGTGGTAGAAAAATGAGGTGACGACTGAGATTGCTTTAATTGATCTTCTATCCTGCAGCACTACTCAGCTACCGCGCTGCCTGCCTAGCTGATGAACTCCTGAAATACTAAATTGCCTTTACCTCGTTGCCGATTGATGAGCTTAAGTACAAAATGCTTCAGTCCTACGGCATTGCTTATAAGTTGCTTTTACTCGTTGCCAGTCGATGAGCTTACCTAAGTACATGATCTCGACCTGCTTTGTTGCAATTTAGGCAAGGTTCAAAATCTTGTATCAACGATACGATACAATATCGAAACATTAGATGAATTACAAAACACCTGAAAATATTACGAAACACTCCAAAACATGCATTTCGATACAATTAGAAACATTTCTAAACAATACAATTAGAAACATTTCTAAACAATACAACTCGATACCACTTGAAATATTACGAATGTATCGGTATGTATCGCGAAACAATACGAAACTTTCAAAAAAAACGAATTCAAGCAATGTTTCATTTCGGTAAGCCAAAATACCAAAACAAACAACAAGAGCCATATTAGTTCGAACTCAGATTCGAACCCTCCGGGTTCGAACTTTGGTTCGATGCCCAAAACCTCTTGACTATACTTCGGCTTTTGCCAAAACTCTACACGTACTCCCATCCTCCACGTAGTGTTGAGAATTGCGGTAAACAACCATGGAGTTTCTTTCTATCCATGTTCTCTTTTGCTTTGATGATGAAATCTAGAGGGTTAACATTCTTGGGATCTGTAAAGGAAGGGATCGGTACGTGCAAGAATCGAGAATGGTTCTTATAAATAACCTGTCTATATTCTCATGTTGAACATCACCAGTAAGGTCTTAGTAGTAGTAGTAGTGCCGCCATTAATGGAGACCTGATGATGATCACCACTCGTCCTCATCCTCAATATGTACAAGTGAATCACGTATGATATTAGTCCCGTGATTAATTACACCATTCATTGTCTGTTACATTTAGTCAACATTAGAGTTTTGGCTGTTGGTTTAAGGGGGTGATTGTTTTTAATTTGCCACTAACTAATTAATAGTGGGTCAACATAAAATGCTAATTATGCTATATGTTTTTTTTACTGTGATTAAACTAGATGTAATTAGATGCAAACTTTTAGTTACTACCATTTAATGATTTTGAGGCCTAGGTACATTAAAGTTTGCCTTTAATTATTGCCAATTATTTGTGGTAAAAAATAAAGGGAAAAAGCTTTACAGGCTCGTGGTTTGCCATACCAAATACCATATAGCTTTGTGATGGGTCTCAAGTTTGTGGTAGGTGGGATCCACTGCCATTCTTCTTCTGAAGTAATTTGAGAGATTTTTCTAATTGTCGGGCAGTAGGACCCATGTACCAAATAACTACCTAAGCTTCTCGCATTTGGTCAATCAAAATAGCATTATTCAAAATAAAGATGAATATTTTGTGTAGGGTAACAACTAATAAGTGGCCAAAAAAAAAAAGAAAAAAAAATCACCCTCTTATTTACTATCCATAATACATGTTAATGAACGATTACAAAATAATAAAAGAGGCAGGATATATAGCCCCCTCTATATAGCCCAATAAAGACCTCTTCATCTTGGCCGTTGGTTTTTCATTTTTTTAACCGTAGATGTGCCAACACGTGGCGAGCTAAGTACTTGCTTCCAGCCGACTTACATTATTGGCTCGGCTAAACGTATGTGAAACAGGTGAGGAAGGAAAAAATTTTCCCAATTTTTTTTTGTGACTGGGGATCTGAGATCTGGGACAGATTTCAGATTTGGACGGAGTTGTGATCAGTCGTCGGAGAACTGATCAAAGCCAGAGATTTCAAGTATTTCCTCCTCCTCCCTCTCTCTCTCCCCTCTTTATTTTTGTTTTTTTTTCTCTCTCTTGCCGGAGATCTGAATCCAATCGGGTCACTTCTTTTTCTTCTTCATATTCTTCTTCTCCTTTAACCTCGCCGGAATTAGATTCCATGGCGCTTTTTTTTTTTCTGTGTGCCCTCTTCTCTCACTTTTTCCCTCTAGAATTTTAGCTCTCTGCAATTCCAAAATCTGTCCTCTCTAAATCTCTCTCACCATCTCATTCAAGTTAATCAAAATAGAGAGGACGAAAAACAACAGATCTTTCTCTTTCTCTCACTTTTGTATTTTATTGTCAGAAGAAATCAGAGTTTCAATTTACTGGTAATTTTAGTATGGATCTTTTAATCTTGTACCTGAATCAATNAGAATCTGATTCCGACGAGGTTGAAGGAGGAGGAGAAGAAGGAGGAAAGAGATGTAAATCTAACAAAAATAAAGTGACGGAAGGAGAGAGAAAAGAGAGAGGGAGTGGAAGACATAATTACCTGAAATTGGGGAAAAAATTAGGGTCAATGAGGTTCTCCGAATTTTATCCTCCTTTTAGCCGAGCCGATAAGTGAGCCGGCTCAAAAGTCATATTTGGCTCGCCACATGTCATAATGTAGACCATTGAAAATTCAAAAACCAATGGTCAGGATGGAGAGGTCTTTATTGGGCTATATAAGAGGGGCTATATATCCTGCCTCATAATAAAATTCCCAATGACTTTTCCATTTGTTCAGCTGATCGAGAAGAGGCACCTACACGTTATATTTTTTTATCCATCATATAGTGATTACTAATCATGTATGCTGTAGGAGGTTTTTTTTTTTTCATGCAATTAAATAATTTCGTGGGTTTTTTTTTTCTTGCGCTCTCATACTATATTAAGTTTGTAGACATCTAACTCAAAATTAATTGACAATGAGCGGAGTGATTTAGGATCTTATATATTGGGTTGTAAGGTTTCATCTTTTCCTGTGGGACTAGTCTCGACATGCCCCCTCACGTGTGGCGTTATTTTGAGCCTATCACATGGTATTCTATTGAGTGACGTGGAACATACATGTCCAGCGAACACAAATGTCTAGCTTTTGAACCTATTATGTGTGGCCTGACTTTGATATGATATTAACTTTGTGGGCATCTAACTCAAAACTACTTGGCATTGAGTGGAGAAGCTTTGTCGGCGCCTTCAACACTGATGGGGAAAATTCATAAATCTAACTGAAGGTTGGGATTGGGTCTTAGTGCACGTATATAGAGAACTCAACACCTTAGCTGACCACATGGTCTCCATTGGCATGGTTCAGAGATCGACACCTTAGCTGACCACATGGTCTCCATTGGCATGGTTCAGAGATCAAGCATGATATTCTTTTCAAGTTTTTCGCCTCGCATTGTTGGGTTCGCTCGTCTTGATAGAATTGGTTTTCCTTAGCTTAGGCATATGAATTTTTGGCTTGTGGTTTTTGTAGCATGTTTTCCTCCTTGTCCCCCTATTTTCTTAAGTAACACTGGAGTTCACTTCTTTTTCATTTTTCTTTGTTTGGATTGCATTGGTGTTTTAGGCTTGGGAGGTTGTGGCATTCGTCCTCCCGTTTTGCCCCGTTTCTTTTTCAATAAATTTCTCCTCGTTTCGTCGTGGTTTTATATATTAAAAAAATTACTTGATGTCAAGTTCTCTACCTTTCTTGAGGATGATCTAGATAGCTCGCACGTCGACTTCTTTAGATGAAAATGAATCATCATGGAACACATAAAAAACAGAGATCATTTTGTCATTCCAAGCCCTGATGATAACGAATCTTAGACCACTGTGTTTAATTGAGGGGTTCCAAGCACCATCAGCGTTGGCCTTTGCCCAGCCTGTATCTGGGGCTCTGATGGTTTCAGGAAGAGGGGCCAGGATCAATGTGCCTATCTCTTCAAATTAAGTTACATCAGGGTCAATGTCTAGCTATGTATCTCTTTGAGCAATGTTTTTCATCCCACTTTGATGTAACGCATTGATTACCTCCTTATCTGGCAGCATTCAGTAAACACGTTCTAAGTCAAATCTTTAAAGAAGAAGGATATATGGCCCCTCCTATATGGTCCAACCTTCACCACTCCATCTGAGCCTTCCGTTTTCATGTGCTCTACTGTTAGGATTTCGCTGACGTGGCAAGCAACTTTCTAACTTTTAAATCGGCTTATGAATTTGGCTCAGCTTGGCTAAAGGAATCTTTGAATTGTAAAATCAAAAAATAGCACATTTACCCAGCTTGTCTACCTTTTCATCTCTCATAGGTTTTTTTTTCTCCAAAACGAACATCAAGAGAGGAGAGGAGAGGAGAGGAGAGGAGAGGAGAGGAGAACTGGAACCGACATTTTCACCTATAGCCATGATATAACTCTTCCGATTCAGATCGAATAGCCCCTTTAGATTTAGGTTTCTGCATAACTTGTTGTTCAAAAGTTTTAAAACCTAAAGGTTCACCTAAAAGCCAAGATTTTGTACGTTATATGTTAGCTTTTCTAGGTCGTTTAGTAGCAAAACTATGGATCTTTGATCAAAAGGAAGAAGAACATCATTGTAGGTCTGATTTCCTACTTGTTCTAGCAAGTTTAGGTTAGTTTCGGGAAGGTTTTTGGGTGGTTCTTCAATGGGACAGGGTGGGTGGATGAAAATCCTATTGAAGGTAGGTTTGTCCCTCTCAATAACCTTCAATTTATAATGTGGTTGGACAGAACTTGATGCGACCTTTTGAGGAGGAAAAAAGGGTTCTAGTTTCGGGTCCAATTACAGTGTGGGAATGAGTGGTTTTTACCAAATCAGGCATAGGTGTTCCGTTACCTGCTGCTGCCTACGCCATGAACATGGCCTTCACAAAGTGGTCAACTCCTTTACACCTTGGACTGTCTCCTCCATCTTTCTTGTGAAGTTGGTGACCTCTTTTTCCATCGATTCCACACGTTAGGCCAATATTTTCTTCCTCGTATCTGCTAGCATCTTCAACTCCAAGGATTAACTACGCACTGATATCAAAATTAGTGTAATCTATTGGGGAAGAAAAACAAACTCTCAAGAACACAATCAATTCTTCTAACTATTCTTTTATTTGATAATAAACTTTAAGCAAAAATAAGTCTACCACAAAGAAGAGGTCGAACTCCTCTTAAATAGGCTATTATGCCTTTACATGCAAGCATCTACTAATTATGAACTCAATCTAATGAGGTAACTAAATATCTTCTAAAAAGTAGGAAACTTATCCTATCTAGAAAACAAATCAATTCTAAATAAACTAGTAAGCTAAAAGTTACTAAAAAAAAATATGAAATACTAAAAAGACTAAAGATCTTCCACGATTTTGGTTACATGGATCGTGTGGACCCCATGCCCTATACGTATGCATCTTTTTCTTTGATCAATAAAAATATCATTGATAATGAAAACTTACCGGAACAAACAAAAACAACCACAGAGACCTAAAACAAAAACAAGGATCTCCACAGCATCCCATACGTATGCATTAGATACAATAGAAACTCATGTTTCCAATCATTCTAACAATTGGTGTTCCGCAAATAATTCGAAAATTAAAACCCCTCCAAATAAATTAAAATCACATGCAGAAGCATGAATATCAAGTGAAACACAAACCCTTCCAATTTATTATTCTGTTTTGGGAACGGCCGCACGGAAGTTTTGTTACAATTAATAACTAAATGGACTTTTGGGCTTCATAATTTCTGAAAGCTGCTTGGAAAACATTTTCAAAGGCCTCATCCATACAAGAAGTGAAAAGTTTGGAATCAATAAAGTCCTTTTCCATTGTTACCACCAGCTTCAGCTGATCCATCAAACTCACTGAAGTGAATGTAAGACTCTGCAACCCAATCAAAATTAACCAACAATTGGTTATAAAAAAAAAGTAAAAAGAAAATTAAACAATAATTAATTAGGAACAATCTTATAATCTAAAATCATTCAAGACTTAATAATTAATTAGGAACAATCTTATATTCTAAAATCATTCAAGACTTAATAAACCCATGCTACGATATGTTCATCATACACACTCCTATGTGTTTGTCGAGAACTTAATTCCAATCAAATCTATATATCTATCCTATAAAGATGAAATTTTAGTTGCCACGTATCATCATCAAATTGACCCTTAAAATTTAAAGAAAAATTAGAGTGTCACATCATCAACACTAAATAAAAAAAAAGTTTCTAAAAAATTAAAAATTTCATCACAACTAAATAAAAGAAAGAGTTCGCTATATTTTTTAAGAAAATTTATCTAAAAACTAATAAAATTAAAAATAATTTTTTATAAAAAGTGTCCATTCATTGAACGGGGCACACAAGACTAGTATATATTATAAAGATGAAACCTTAAAGTACACATGTGCGGGGCGGAAAAAAGAAAGGACCCTATTTGCATTTTTTCATGCCCGTCATCCTTTTATAAACGACAAAGGAGGGTCTGACCACCCTTTTCGAGTGAGTTTTTTTTGAGAGGATGAAGCTTGATTTGATTTAATATATAAGAATATTAAGTTGTCAAATAATTAGAGAGTAGATATATCTATATAATAAAACACCACGGTTATAAAATAAATGATGATCTAAATTTCACCACTAACAAATTTGTGTCATTTTTTGTCTTAATTATAAACATCCATAACTTCCTAATCAATAGCATATTTAGTAAATAACGATTATCTAAAGGGTATAGGATTATTATGGGTTTATAGATAAAAAAGGTCGTGTATATGTGGAATAAAAATGTGTATATATGTAGGAGAGATAAATTTATTTACTTTTAACTTTTTATATAAAAATTTCATAAATTTTTATGTACAAATCAATTTTAATAAAATTTATATTTTTGAAAAGCATTTGCGACAATCTTCGAAATAAGCGATGAAAACTTGCAACGAATTATTGGTTAGCGCTAGTTAGTAATAATGACATATAGACAAATCTATGTTTCTCTAATATATATATATATTGATTAGGAAGGTAAGAGGGTGTTTGGCAACCATAAGTCAAAGTGCTTATGCTTCTCATAGAAGCATTTCTACTTTTGAGAAGTAAAAAATTAGGAGAAGTTTGTATGGCAAAGTACTAACTTATAAGTAAATAAGTTAGTAGCTTATGGAGACCATTAATTGTTAAAGAGAGAAAAAGACAAACTTAATGCGCAACTCAAGACAAAAGTAACTTCTTACAAGTCAAATATAAATTTTTTTTTTACTTTGGATAAAAGAAACTTTTCTACTTATATAAGTTATTTTATTTTTGCATTCCATATATTCTTTTTTACTTTTTGACTTATATAAGTAGAAAAGTTATTATTGTGTTGTCAAACACCCTCTAAATGGTTATATGATTTTGCTTCTCACAGGTATCCCAAAAAAACACACGATTTTGTAAACCTTCCTTCTTAAAAATTCTCTCTCTCTCTCTCTCTCTCTCTCTCTCTCTCTCTCCCTGTTTCTCCATGTTTCTCCATCTTTCCTCTATCCCTCACTCTCTTTCTCAAAAAAAAAAAGAATTTCTTTTTCTCTTTCCCTCTTTCTTTATCTTCCAAAAAAACTAGAAATTCAACACTTTAACTTATTTAAAAACTAACGAAAAATTAAGTTTTTAAATATAATTAAGTTAATGATTAAATTATATCTAAAAAAAAGTGTTGCCCATGCGTAACAAGGGCTTAAAAATTAGTTATTTTTAAACTGTAGAACTTTATGCTTTTTTCCTTTTTCAATAGATAACATGATATATGAAATATTTTAGTTGAAGAAATAGAATGAAAAGTAATATTTTAAAAACCAGACCGATAATTGAACCAGAGAAACCACTGGATTAGGTTAATCTGATTCAACCAATGGGTCGACGAATGAGTCTTATTTCAAAAATCATTTCTGATAATGAAAAGTGCAAGTACTTACTATATATTCAATCCATGATCCAAGAGGCTCATCCATTTTTCTTTTTCCTAATTTGATCGATAGCTGACCACCTAATTTTAAAACATTCAATAAAATAATTGGTTTAGCATCAAATTTGATGCACCAATAGATATTAAAAAGTGTTGTTGTTATTTACTTTTTAGAACGTATAGAAAACGAAAAAACACGAAAAAAATAAGAGAAGTAGAGAAAAGTGGAGTTGTAGCCTTAAAAGGGCTGGAGGTCATGAAAAATCTGTGAAGTTTTGGAAAAATCAATCAAAGTTTTAGAAACTTCATTTCTCTTGTATTTGAGGGAACTTCTATTTTAGGTGGGTTTTAGAAACTTCCTTTCTCTTATATTTGAGGGAACTTCTATTTTAGGTGGGTTTTCTTTTCATATTTAGTTAGGATTCCCTTTTCCTTCTAGGATTAGGATACCTATTGGAGGCTATAAATATAGGAGTAGGTCATTAGCCTAAAGCATTCAGAAAAACAACATTGAGAGTATGAGATCTCTTGAAAGAGTTGTGAGTCTGAGGATAGAGAGAAGAATGTGAGAGCAATATTGTAGAGAGAAGTAATATTGTAGAGAGAGAAGTTTGAGAAGCAAACTAGAGAGAAGCTTGTGAGAGTAGTTGAGTGTGTGGTTGGCTTTGTAATCCCTTTGATCTTAGTGAAAGAAGTTGTTCTTTGCCGTGGACGTAGCCAAGGAGTGGTGAACCACGTAAATCGTTTGTGGTATGTTTCTATCTCTTTTCTCTATTATTTTCGTGTTAGTATTTGCTTGTCATTGTTTGTTGTGAATCCTAAGCATACAACGGGTGAAAATCCTAACAAAATCGACCGTTTTGTCTATGTCTCTCTAACTTTATTCCTCCCTCTCTTTTTCTCTCACTTAACCCTAATTTTGAAAAAATGGAGATGAAAAATGGAAAATGACTTAATTTGAGAGATTATTTTGGTAGAAATCCCTAAACATTAAGATACTAAATCCCTTAGATTTTGGTAAAAATCCCTCCTCGATCACTATATCTCGTTTTTGGTTTTATTGGCATGAATACCTTCATATGTTGCTAGAAATTTGAGTTTAATTTTATTTTGTTTGGAGACTGAATAATAATTTAGTTAATATTGACTTGCTCAACCTAAAAAAAATTACTGAATATGCCACTGTACGTACCTGAGGTATACCAGTTACTATGAAGTAGGCGTCGCTAATAGGATGGCCAGATAAGGCTCCTTGTTCCTTTGGGCCAATCACACTTGTAATCATCGTGCTTGAATTCTTAAAGCCGGAATGTATCATTCTAGCCAACCCCTGTAAGTGGGTAAGCAAAACCATACATCATCACATCGTTCCTTATTTTGATTATTAATATTATTATTATTATTATTAATTAAAATGGCCAAAAGCTCAAATACGTAGTTTTTTTATCCATTTGTTCTACAAGATTTTTAACAAAATTGAAATTTCTTTTTTAAAGCCTTTTTAGTCTGTTTAGTCCTTTTAAAACTTTTTAGGTCTGTTTAGTCCATTCTTTGCTTTTTAGTGTTTCGATTTTGCTCTTTTTGTCTTTTACAATTGCCTTCGTGTCTTTTTCAAATTTCCATAGTTGTCGTAGAGAGAAAGTTAGTTATTTTTTTATTTTTAAACTTTAAAATGTTATATCTTTAAACTAAAATTCGAATTTTGATAAAATTTATACATTTGAAAAACACTTTTCGAGATTTTCAAAACTAGACCAGTCAACAAAAAAATTTAAAAAAAAATGACAAATTTAATGCAAAAATATTTTTACAAATGCAAATTTAATAACATGCAAAAGTATTTTTGCCTACTATTTTGAGTAATAGATTTTGACAAAATTTATATATTTTAGAAAGCATTCGTCGAGATCTTCACTTTTTCTTTCAATGTTACCTGATTGTGAAACACACAAGATGCAATCTAGATGAAATGTACTAGTTTTAATGGTAAGTAGTTCTCTATTTATTTGTGTAAAAATAGTTTTGCACACAATTTTTAGTAACAAACTTTTGACGAAATTTTTATGTCTAAAAGTAATCGTCAAGATTTTATCACTTCTTCTTTTGATGTTACCTAGTTTTGAAGTATGCAGTTTTAAATTTGAATGCAATCTAGATTAGAAACAAAAAAACTAGTTAAAAGACTAGTTTTATATATTCAGTGATTAAAAAGAGGGAGGTTATTGCACCCCCTCTTAGAACGCCCCCTCCTATGGGGCCCATATACGATGCATCCAAGGGCTGATTTTTTAATGAGATGTTCTTCTCAATATGTATATCATCATATTAAAAAATCAGTCTGTTCTAAAACTTTTAACCCCCTTAAATTACTTATCAAAAATTGAAAACTATTTGACCCCTCAAATAGTTACTAAATAGTTACTAATCTTCAAAGGTTAATTTAAAGGGGTTAGAAGTTTTAAAACAAACTAATTTTTTAATATGATGATATACATATTGAGAAGAACATCCCATAAAAAAACAGCCCTTACATGCATCGTATGTGGGCCCTACATGAGGGGGCGTTATAAGGGGGCGTTCTAAGAGGGG
>MVGT01000732.1:36358-93696 GCA_002174775.1 Macleaya cordata
AATAATAATAATATGTGGATCCCAAGTTCAATAGACTGAAATAAACAAAGTGTAAGAATAAGTAAGAGAGAAAACTACATAAAAAACACCCTAGTTTGGAGAAATTGCATCCAAATCACCATTTTGAAACTAAAAACAAAAATAGCACCCACCCCTTATTTTACCCCTAAATATCCTAACATTTTAGATGAAATGATCTCACATGTGGGTCTAGAATTGGGTCAAGATTGAAGAATAAAATATTTAGATTGAAGAATAAATGGTCTCTACAATAAAAAGCCAAGAGGGTATTTTTGAGAGATTTTGGGCAAAATTTGGGGGAGGGTGTTGTTTTTTTATTTAGTTTAAAAATGGTGACTTAGGTGAAATTTCTCCAAACTAAGGTGTTTTTCACGTACTTCCTTATAAGTAAGGTATTTATGTAATAAATTTGTTGAACAACGAGGTACGGACCAAATTTTTCTGAACCGAAAAAAGCACCATGTATGTACGCAAGTCAAGTAGTGTTGTCAATAGATATTCGAAAATCCGAAATTCGATTCCAATTCACATTCGAAATTTCAAATATTATCTAAAATTTTAGATTTCGGATTTAGATTCTGATACATTATCGGATGCGAATTCGGATATGAGCCTGTCGGATTCGATAAATATCCGATAAAATACACTATATATATACTTGATGTTATATTTATGGGTCAGGTTATATAGCCCCTCCTTACACTTATATAACCCCTCGTTTATGGGGCCCACATTTAATGCATCCTGGAGCTAATTTTTAGAAAGGATGTTCTCCTCACTATGTACTTCATCATATTCAAAAATCAACTCATTCTAAAACTTCTAATAACCCCTTCAAATTAGCCCTTAAAAAATTTACAAGTTTTAAACTTTTATTTTGACCGTTGATTTAAAATGGGTAGATTTGAGGTTACAAATTTTAAATCAGGCTGATTTCAGGTAACTATGTTCTCCTCACTGTGTAGATCATTTTCTCTAAAAATTAACCCATGAATACATTTCATGTATGCCCCACAAGCGAGGGGATATATAAGGGGCTATGTAACCTGACCCTATATTTATATAACAAATAAAAACTATATACTTATCTTCTGTTTATATAACAAATAAAAACCACAACATTTATAACCAAAACATCCTGAGTTCCATTGTCCACTTCGTCACAAGTCCTAATTTTTTCCCCCAAACCCAAACGGCAGGTCATTGACTCTCTATCTCGATCAAGCGACAGATCGACGATCATCACCTTTAGCAGGGCCGTCTCTGAGATTCAGGGGCTCAAGGCGAATATGTAAGATTGGGGCCCAATATATTAACTATCCAACGACTTATTAGCTATGTTCCAATTAGAAAGCAAAAGAGATGAAAGGTTGGAGTTTTCATTATGTTATTAGAGAGAGATAGAAATAAGTAGAAGTTTAGGGTTATGGTTTTTACTTTTTTTTTTCAAGAGTACTACTCTTGAGAAAGAGTAGAAATACAATGTGCACACAGAAGAAAAATACCCAATTTTATTATGAGTTATATATGTCATGAAATTTTGTCCTAAAGACTTTTTAAAGGTAGTTTTACACTAAAAATTAACAAAGAAAAATTGTATATTGTCACTCCAACTTTCCTGAAAAATTAACCCAATTTTATTATGAGTTATATATATATAACTCATAATAAAATGAACGAAGCACTGCTCTCGAAATGGATATGGAGATTCATCTGTCGAAATAGAGCAGGGATATCAACTGTCAATCTCTCGACGCGGGAGGTCTTGGTATCAAGCACCTTAGGCATATGAACGAAGCACTGCTCTCGAAATGGATATGGAGATTCATCTCAGAAAAAGACCAGCTATGGTGTTTGATCATCGAGGAGAAATTTGGGCCATCGCCATCAAAATGGATCCCAGAATCTGTCAACTTAACTCATTGACACACCTGCTGGCGAACCATCGCAACGCAGGCCCAGAAAGTGGCACATCTATTCAAAATAAAGATCAACTTAGGCTCCGACGCGTCCTTCTGTTTTGACCTATGGTCCCCGTGCCAAACCGAACCCTTAAAAGTCACAACACCCACTCTGTTCCGTATATCAACCAAAAAAGTGGGTCGTATCTCCGACTTTGTGACAACAGGTGCCCAATGTTCATGGAATTTTGAATTCTCACGAGACATCCATAACTCTGAGATCCCAACTTTGGCCGGACTCCTCGCAGTCATTGGAGATAACCCACCAGTGAGGAACGACTCGGCAGACATCTGCAACTGGACACTCACAGACAAAGGGAACTTTACAGTTAAATCCCTATACGACCATCTCAGTGGTTCTTCTTCAAGATCAACTTCTTTTGCTGGATAGCCTCTCTTCATAAGATCATGACTTTAGACAATCTGAAAAAGAGAGGACACCACATAGCCAATGGATGTTACCTTTGCCTCGAGCAAGAGGAATCGCCGCCACACCTTCTCCTTCACTACACATACTCTCATAAGATTTGGGACGAGATTATACCCCGATTTGGATGGTGCTGGGTATGCCCGAGCTCTGTTCTCTCCCTTGCACAGTCATGGTCTTCAAAAGGTTTCTCCAAGATAGGAAAACTGATCTGGCAATTTGTTCCGGCGGCAATCTTTTGGACCATCTGGATTGAAAGGAATAGAAGAGTCTTCGACAACAAATCCAAAGATCCCATCGCGTTAAGCCATGAAGTTAAAACCCTAATCCACTTCTGGGTTTCATCGCATTATCAAGATTTGAAGATTCCACTGCATCAATTCATTTTCAATTGGGACACCCTTTTCATGTAATTAACTGTACGGCTTTTCTCTACATTTTTTCCTCTTACGGCTTTCCCCTACATTTTTCTCTTCCTTATCTTTAGATATTTTAACTCTTTATCTCTGTAATTTTCTGCTGTAACTATTCATTTTTCATTCAATCTAAATTTCAAGTTTCCCCTCAAAAAAAAAAATTTCTTACTCAATTAAAAGTTGGTTGAATACTATAAAAAAAAAAAAACATTATCATCACCTTGTAGATTTATGGGATGGTGGAACACCAAATGGGATGTTAAAAAGAAATACTAAGGTGGCAATATATTTTTCTATTAACAAAATTTTGAATTCTTTAATGGTCTGTTTACATGAGGGATTTTAGTTAGGGATTTGGTGGGACTAAGAATTTGGTGGAAAACTAATTAGAAATCATGTTATAAATTAATCTAACTTGTTTTCCAACAAATCTCTAGTCCCCATAAAATCCATGCCTAAAGCTACGCTCCGCAAACAAGGTTTTGTTGACAATATTATAACAAGATTTTTTGAGGGGCCAAATAGAGGAAGATGATCTAAGATTGGTCTTTAGCGGAGATGTTCTCCTCACCACATAGATCATTCTCACAAAAAATCACATCATTTTAAAACTTTTAACCATTTTAAAAGTTCCATAAATAAAATTTATCATAATCAAATTAGGTTATAAGTTCTAGAACGAAGTGATTTTATATGAGAATAATCAATGTGACGAGGAGATTATCTTCACATCCATGGATCATCTACATATAGGCCCCAAAATTTTTTTTGTCAAACCCTTAGGTGCATAACTTAAAATTACATATATAAAGTTATTTTTTTTAGGGACCCCAAAAATTGGGGGGCCCGAGTTGGCCGCCTTGCTGGCCTGCCCTCAGAGCCGGTCCTGACCTTTAGTATGGTTACTGCAGCAGCTCTATCTCCGTCTACTGGCTGAGTCCAAATTGCTGGTGATCGGAATCGTGGGGATGTGAAGATAAATTAACCACGGCCCACATCGAGCACCGTCCACCACCATCAACACCGATGCATCTCTCTATTAGCCATAATCTATTTTTCTTGAAGAATCCAAAGATCCTAACATGAAATTTTTAGAAAATCAAATTTCAAATTCTTTCTCTCTACTATACAGTCTGCAATCACATACAAAAAGGGCTCTTTCGTAATTTTTTTTTACTTATTCTTATGGGTCGAATGGAATTCGAATTTAGTCTTAGATATCCGTCGGGTATCGAATCGGATTCGGATGTCATGAAAAAAAATCGGTATTCAAATTCGAATTTCAGGAAAAATAATTCGGATTCGAATTCGGATATGGTCGTATCCGATTCGATAAGCTACCGTTTATACCCCTACCCAAAAGTAGGGACTAAATTTATAAAACAAAGACTAAAATCATAATGACTTTTTTTACAGGGACTTTTTTTCCAAAACCCACTCAAAAATGAAATTGGTTGAGCCAAGTACTATCTCATAAATTTAACAGAAACTTTTTCTGCCATGGTAGACCTGCTACTCCTCAAACATTAAACCCAACTACCACTCACTTGATGCAAGTAAAGTAGAAATAAATCAACATTTGTTAGCATATTATATCCAAAAACTATCGGCATAAAAAAATGAAGGTTTATATTAACCATCCATTTTTTTTATCCGTTGTATCCTACACTTAGGGCTATCTCCAATTTGAAAACACAGTGTGATGAGTGGAAACCTTTTAAACCCTAAAAAACATTTATCCCCGAATGTGATCCCAGCATCCTTCACAGGATTCCCGAGTATTTTGACGAAATCTCTTCTGTTAATAGAATTTATTTTTTCAAGTTATATAACCCCTTTATATCATCCCATCCCTATGGAGCCCACATGATATGCATCCAGGGGCTGATTTTTTTTACAGAATGTTCTCCTCACTATGTATATCATCATATTAAATAATTAACTAGTTCTAAAATTTCTAACCCCTCAAATTAGTCCTTAAAAAATGGTAACTATTCAACTCTTTATTTGACCGTTGATTTAGAACGGACGGATTTGAGGTTAGAAGTTTCAAAATGAGCTGATTTTCGGTGAGTATGTTCTCTTCACCATGTAGATCATTTTATAAAAAAATCAGCCCTTTGATGCATTGCACGTGGGCCTCACAAGGGCGGGATGATATAAAGGGGGCTATATAACGTGACCCTTATTTATTAAGGATTAAATAGAGAAATGACAATTTCCAAGCCCATATCTACCGGTAATTAATCGTTAAACAACAGCAAACACCCGAAAATTTGGTATTCACAATAGATCCCGATTTCACAAGCCAGGTTTAAAAAGATGTGAGGTATGTGTATTGCGTGTGAACATGAACATCTAACAGCTTTTCACCTCGGGCTCACCGGCTCAGAAAAAAATTCGATCCCAGGCTTGTTAAATCATTTTCCTTCACCATAAAATGTTTGCAGATACAAATCTTCACAGTATATACCAAGCAAGGCCTTATCAGCTCTCCGGAAACAAATATTTTCCTTAGATCATGTGAGATGATTAATGGCAATGTGGTCCTAACCCCTATTACTTATTTTGCTTCATGAAAAAAATTGCATTTTTCTTTCAAGAAAGATCCATATTGTCAGTGATTTTGGCAATGGATTCATATGGAACACAGATCATAATGTGCTGTCCGTGCAGTACACAAGGTGATGTTCCAACATTAGTGCAGCTGCAGCACTGAGATAGATGGCATCTTTGTTCTTCAAACTTTGCACCATGAAACATCCATGAAGCACAACTCTATAGCATGGATCTGAAAACCATTTTCTCTCTCAAAACTCTCAAATTCTTCAGAGAGAAGACGAAAAAGAAGATGAATGTTAATAGAATCCTAGTCAAAATTCCAATATAGGTCACAGTTGAAAGTCGGAGAAGGGAGGGAGAAAAAAAGAAAAAAGAACCGACGAGCCACAGTTAATGATGCTGTAACGTTCTTCTAGCTTGATCATGTCGCATGATTATAACTAAAAGCTGGTTTCCATCATTTCAGCTTACTTGCTGTTGGTGGTTCCCATACATAGGATAAGCCCCATACGCTGCAGCAGCAGCATACATGCTTGGGTCCTGAGGCGGTGCTACACCATAGCCATATCCTCCATCGTAAACCTGTCCTCCATAGTATGCCCCTCCATTCCAGTGGTTACCAGCTTCCGCTCTCGACTGTGTCAAAACCAACATACAAACACCAAGTATTTCAGTAAAGATTAAACAGACAATAATAACAGGTTTTTTGAACTTTTTTTAATTGGTTGCCCAATAGATGAGTGGTTAAGGGTTGGGTGCAATCTACTTAAAATGTTCATGGAATTAGATTCAATTATACAACTAATCTTGAACTCTGAACTTTTTTGTATGACACATTTCACCTGCTTGTTTGCAGGATTACGTCCCCAAGAAAGGCGAACTGTCTGCTTGCCAATTACCGTTCCATTCAACCTCTCCAATGCCTCCTCAGCGTTACTTCTGAAATAAATATTAGATAGCAATATTAGGTATCTAAAAGGAATATTTAGCAATTTATTTCACTTTTTCAACTCATATCTGTGATGAAACATGTAACGGCCAGGAGAATACCTGTTAGCAAACTGAACAAATCCACATCCTTTTCCAACTGGTATTTTTACAGAGACAATCTCACCATACTGAGAAAATGGCTGCCTGAGATCTTCATCGGTAATACTGGGATCAAGCCCTCCTACAAATATCTACAGTATAACATCGGTTAATGAAAGAAAAAGGTAGATTAGTCGACAGGCGCCATCACAGGAAAGAAGCAGACTCACCGTTGTGTTAGTAGAATCCTCATCAGACTGGGAGCCCTGGGCAGAGGCACCATTTGATGCATTTCCACCTACCAATACCAAAGCTAATTAAAGAAAATAAAATAAGAATTTTTTTGTTTATGATCCAGATTAAGATCACTAGTTAGACCATTATTAGTGCTTTCTAACTTCAGCCATAACCAGCTTAACTGGTCAAGCAGTGGATATTATGGAACAAAGAAACAAGAATTCTCAGTCTTCAACAACCAGGGAATCTTAACACAGATGCTAAGGGCTTCAAGTAATGAATGAACAACAAAAATGGTTATATGAATCTGGATAAAACAAAAGTTAATGAAATAAAGCTGACAAGGCAATAATAATTGGAAGAAAAAAAACCACGCATAGAGAACTGACCCTTTTGTTCAAAATGGAAGGATAACACCAGCAATTGATTCGTTTTAAGATCACTAAATGACAACCCAGTATTTAGGTTCCAAATTATGTGGTCTGAGTTCCTGTCTAGTGGTGGTCATTAACATCATGGTATCCCAAGTGTAAGGCAGGACGAAGAAGAGATATTCTGGAAGATTTTCATAACAATGTACTAAGTACTATACTCAAACAAAGACTCCTCTTTATAGTGATATGTACCACACTTTAAACTCCTTCATAACCACAATGATTAGCTCCACACCTTTATTTAATTTGTTTGGAGTACCAATAAATAGCACAATAGAATTAGTGACAATATTCCACGTGTTGAAGTCACCTAAGATATATTGAAGTTACACCTAACAAATGGTTCTGATTCTTCTAGTGCATTAGTTAGTTGTTGGGTTTTTTTTCACAAAACTTGTCATGTGATGATTATAAGTGGGACAATTACGATGAGAAGAATTCAACCTATAGAACAGGTCTTTGGAATTTTTTATTGAAACCCTTTGCAGGAGTGTTATTAGACTAAAATAAGGAATAAGCAAATTGTTCTCACATGACAACAAAATCCCTACCATTTTGCCAGTTTCCTTTAAAAACTCAGGTACAAATGCTGCAGCCTAAAGACTTTCTTCGAGCATTATATTTGAGAGATAATTTAATTTTTTGTCAGTAAGCAATACATATTTTACCCTTTCACGAAACCAAAGGCCGCCAAGAGAACTTCACCTGCTATCCAGCAGCAACAAATTCCCCTGTTACTCCACTACAATGCTAAAGTTCATTCCCTGATTACTACAAGGAGACTTGCAATCTCAACTCTTGTCTTCCCTCAGATGGTATACTATGTCCTTTTCAGACAAATTACGTATCCAACAAGTGGATACAGTCATTGATGTTTCCTTTTCAGGAAAGATTCAATCATCAATGGGTGTTCAATAGCTGACCTTGTAATTCCTAATGGTTGATATTATCAACAATCTTAAATTGTTGGCTCAAGGAAAGAAGCACAAGGACCAACAGGCAAGATCTACTGATCAAAAATAAGTTTCCGATACAGTACATGTAAAGCAGTACTGACTATTTTTTGCATTTTTGTTGACATTTTGTCATTCAAGAACTCTATAAGTGGATCGAAGAATTTATGTCAATATTTAGCATAAATTTTAGTAAATTATGTGTCTCGAAAAACAAGGTAGGTAATACAGCTATAAGGAAAGTTCTACTTTAAGTGTGACATTTAGAAATTTCAGCAATAGTATCTATCTATCTATCTATCTATCTATATTTAGCATAAAGCAGTTAGCAGTCAACACTCAAATGACTCTCCCCACAACAGCATCCCAGGTAAAGACCACAACTTCAAACAGGATGCCACCTAATGCTATAGACAACAAGGACCAGGAGAATGCAGCTTTTTTAATTATCACAGAGGACTAGGTGAATGCATATTACTTTACATTCAGCACTAGTTGGAATAAAAGCTTTACAAATTACTTTAAAACAAAAGAAAGAAAGAAAGAATATCATGCTTGAAGCTGATAGCTCACCCATCTTTCCATCAGACAAGCTTGTGCTTTCTCTCTTTCCCTTTGATTACCTTGAGTAGACCGGTAGTCCACTACCTGTTTGTGTCACTTTATTTTTATTTCAATTATTATTTAAGCAGTTAAGCTATGAAGTAGTCAGAACAAATTAACTGATGATTCTGACAGTAATGGCGGAGAAGCATTATGCAAATTAAGATATTGAAGAATAAAGTATGAAGCAGTTACCACAAAGTAATTGATATTTTTGAAAGTAAAGTGATGAATCAAGAAAGACATTGAGAAAGAAAGATAACAAAGTAATTCATCACTGCATTTAATAAAATTGACGAATTTGAAATAAGAAGGATTGAAAACATTGTCACCTAAAGACAAGGAAACATGGATTTAGACAAGGAAATAATAGAAATAGGATGAACGGATAAGTTATATGAGAAATTCTCGAATAATGCGAATGGATAACTCTTATAACCATAGAAACTTGGGTGGAGTGAGCAACAAAGGTGACACAAAAGAAGAAACTAAAAAAGTCGTATTAAAATACTAGGTAAGAAAGTAAAAGCAAAGGAACTTTCAACGTATAACTGCCAATAAAGGAAGTAAAGAAAATAAGAGAGCGAAACAACGGGCATTAATGATTTTTACATATTAAAGGATTAGGCTGGTTTTTTATTTGTTTACTTCTTTTTTTTTTAATTGATTAGGCTGGGTTGTCATATAACTAGTTAATTGAATTGTTTCCATTTTCGGTCTCAGATTGCACCATCTAGAGAACTGCTCCTCTATTGGTTCAAGGTTCTTACAGAGTTGAAGTACTGACAGGTTCAAAAATTACTAACAGATTTTTTTATCAATTATTACAAACCGAGATTAAGAGAATCATAACTGCAAAATATAAGTCCACAATTATATATGCATTCTTGTAAAGCGAGATTATTCATTATCTCATACCTTGCGAAGATAATTGTTGCTGATATCCAGATGACTTCCTGGGGGTTGCAACACCTACACGCATGGGCCTACTAGAACAGTATACACCATTCATTTCTGTAATGGCCTGTGTCCTCTCATTATCATCACCAAACCTCACAAAGCCATAACCTTTTGAACGGCCAGTATTTGCATCTATAACAACTTTTGCCCCTTTTACAGATGGGTATCTACTGGCAAAAGTTTCTTGCAATAATGAATCAGTAACATCTGAAGCCAAATCTCCTACAAATATAGAGCGGTCTGAACCAACATCTGAACGCCTATCTCCCATGCTAAATGATGCCCAGTTCAGTCGGAAGGGCTGTTCGGTGTTAGGCATTGCAGCACCATTGTAGCTTTGCAGAACTTTTTCAGCTGCTGCACGTGAATAGAATTCAACAAACCCATATCCCTCAGACTGACCAGTCTGCTTATTGCGAATGACTTTTATGGAGACGACCTACATATTTCATGATGCCAAAGATCAGAAGCCAAGGGGCATACTCAATGGAAATTAATAGATAGAGATTCAGATTAAAAAGAAGAAACACAATCACAGATGGTAATAGCACTAACTACACAATTTTTCATCATAATCCAGCTATTCGTCCAAAAAATCGCAGAACAGGAGTCCGATACCCCATCACAGATTTAGTTTACAAATGCAAGTTGTAGCTGAAATGACGTGGAAGCTAAGCAAATTTAAGGCAATCAATAAGCTTAAATCTATCTATCAATCTTGGCAAAATCTAAAAAAGTTAGTTACAATTTTGGACATATAGTGACACACACATTACATGATTTTTCTCCCTTAAATCTCCAACCTTTTTTTCTGTGTTCAACAAAGAAATGATATAGCTTTATGTTTTTTCAAACACACTGTAGTTTTTTACCAAAAAAAAAAACATCAAAATCATTCAGTTCTCTTCCAATTATTCTTCTTTTACCATTAATTCCAAAAGTTTGAATTTTAAACTATCAATACCATTTCTATCAGATCTCTAAACATATCTACCAGTTTCTAACTCAAAATTTTAGAAAATATATAATACTTCATACTCACAAATCTATTACAGAGTCTTAGATGGAGTAACCTTATCCAAAAATGAACAGATTCATCCAACACACATTCTTTTATAGATATGCAAACAGAATCAAAGAACGAATATTTAGTATAAATTGACCAAAATAAGGTCATTTTCATGAGTCAAAAAGAAAGAGATTCGTTCAGAAAACACAAAAAACAGAACAAAAGAGAGAGAAGTTAGAGAGAGAGAGAGAGAGAGAAGAGCGAACCTCGCCGGTGTGAACGAAGCAACTGTGAAGATAATTCTCATCCATCCAATAATGAAGGTCTCCAACCCAGATCGTTCTATTTTCCTCACTCGATCCTTGCTGTGATTGTTGCTGTTGATTTTGTTGCTGCTGTTGATGATGATGATGTGGATAAGGCATGAAAGGTTGAGGAAAAGGTTGAGGCATCATCTGATGAGGATGTTGCATCACCATTGTTGCAGCCGGATACTGCATCGCCATCCATTGTTGCTGTTGTTGTTGTTGTTGTTGCTGTTGCTGTGGATCAGCACCGTTCGTTGGTTGCATCATCTTTTGCAGATTTCTCAACTCACTTTCTCTCTCTAAAAATCGATGAAATGGAGGGTTTTTTTAGAGCGAGAAAATACGAAGATCTGAAAAATGGGGCCAAAACCAAAACCAGAACTGCTAAGAGATGAGTTCTGGGAAAAATGGTTTACGAGAAAGAGGATTATTAGGGAAATGACTAGGATCAGAAGAGGTCGCCTTCTCTTGACGCGAGGCTTGTTTATTGACCGTTGGATTAAATTGTTTCAGTTTCATCCGTTCCGTTGATTCATTGAGACCGGTGTTACGAAACAGCGTTCTGAGTTTCCCCGATGATCGACCGCCGCCTCCTTAGATTTTTTTCTCTCTTAAGAGAGATTTTCAGTGTCCACTCTAGGGCTGATTCTGTAATTCCTCGTCCTTAGATCAGCACCGTTGATTCTTCTCGGATAGACAAAGGACTTGAGATTTGAACCAACTCTCTAAGAAATCAGACTGCCACGTGGAGATTATAACGGTAATGTGCAGTACGACTGGTAGACATGTTTGAGTGCGATTTTGTTCACGCACTTTCATGGTGGGTGAGTAAACAAATACAATCATTTCGCGGATTTCCGATTTTGGGTTGACCGTGTAACATCATTCTGATTGGGATGTGTGTTTTTTTCACCTACTTCAAGAGTGGGTGAATAAATTCACACTCGACAACTATCATACTTCGTGTTCAGATGTTGATTGACGCAACACAATTTCACAAACAATGATGCGGATCTGTACTGTAAGAAGAGACTGTGGTGCAGAATTCTGCATCAAAAGTTTGATGGTTGGAATTCTGTTACTATGATGTGGATGATTCTTAACTACTAGATTTGAAAAACATAGTTTATGGTTCAGATCCAATGGATTTTCAGTTGAGTTTTGGTTGATAGGTCCACCTGAGTGTGGGCCTTTATTTCCAAATGGTTTTTTGATGTATTGTATCAGAACTTTTTGATGTCGCGATCTACATCAAATTTGGACTTGTAATCAACGTACATCTATTTTGTAGTGGTTGGGCTAGAGTATTTTAGCTATTGGGCCAGGAACTTCTTCCGGGCTTGCTATGAAGTTCATGATGGAAAATTTGGGACCAAATTCGAGCCCCAAACAAGAAAAATTCTCGAACAAGAGGACACCTAGAGTAGGTGAATGCTGAATTGGATTTAATGGGCTTTATGGACCAATTTGGGTTTGGAAGTTTATGGCAGGCTTATCTTAGTTATGTGGTCAATTAGTTAATGAATTGATGATGGTTTTATCTTTAGATAATATGCCTAAACCAGGCCCAATTATCTTAGATGCTCATTAATCAAGAGTTGGTGAATCAGCTTAAACATAAGGTTGTGTTTGATTGCAAGAAATGGGTTCCAGTTTATTTCTATCAATTCTACTGTGAAGGAAATGTTGAAAGTGGGGCTCGATTAGAGTCTATGGAATAGTCTCACATGGGTTACGAGAAGACATGTCAAGTAAAATATAAGGATGGGTTGCACCATTACTAAGGGCAAGTGCCATGAAAAACCCTTATTTAGGTTGTTTGGGGTAGGGGTTTAAGGGTTTGGGGGAACGCAAGTGCCATGAAAAATTAAGGACGCATGACACATTTAGTATCATACGGCACAGATTGTGCCGCACGACATAATTTGTGCTGTGACATGCATTTATTTCTCCCATCTGTACTTGAACAACGGCTACGGTACAATCTTTGCCTAATTCCATACATTTATGCCTATATAGAATTAGGCACAGATTGTGCCTCACGGCACAATCTTTGCCTCCTCCCTCAAACCCCTTACTCCCTCCCCAAATCTAGGACCGGAGGGAGGGGTTTGGATGTTTGAAGTGCCATGGTACTTGCCCTAACCTTTTTTGCTTGTTTAAGGTGTCCATAACACTTGCCCTAAAGCACTGATGCCTTTTAAGATAAAACTCCATACTAAAGGTGGTTAAGTTGGAGATAATATTGGTCTTAGAAGTGGACTAGGCCCAAGTTGTGTAGTGGTGCTTGTATGGGGCCTAACAAGTGGTATCAAAATCCATGGCTCGCTTGGGAGATCCAAATTGAAGGTGGAGTAGGCCCCATTAGCGTTCGAGCGGTTAAAGGATGGTGGAGTTAGTATATTAGGGCTCCATGAGTCATGAGCAATTACATCGTTTTCTTTGATCCATGATGTGTAGGTCTAAATGACCTTTAACTCTTTAAGTATTAATATAGTATATTGTGTTGTTTTTTTTTTTAATATTCTCTAGAGACGTTTTCCTTCTAATAATAGAATAGATTTCGACCAAAGAATTAGGAGACATTTGCATGAGTGGAGCCATGTAATAATTGGTTATGGTACAAAGCATAGGTTGTTCAACCAGTTGGCCTAGAAAATAAAATAAAATTTTGTTAATAAATTGTATTCCATTTAATTTAGGTTTCTACTTCTAGTGCTAGCCTAATATGTTAGATGAGGAGTGCCAAAGTTCATTCTTCGTTGACAAAAAGCTATGGCTCTACGTAAAGTTGAATTGTGAAATAGTAGATATAAATCTCAACATTTAGACTAAATAAGATATTGTAGATGATGATGTCGTCCACCATATATAACGATCATGATCTCATATTCACTTCCTTGGTTTAATTTTTCTAAACGGAAAGGTATTATATTAAACTAGTTTTTTAACAAATCTCTAATTCGAAAATTCTTTCTTAAAATTTTCATCAAAACAAATTATTATTTTAAGGGCAGAATAGCTTATGGAAATTGATCAGGAAGACAATAACTTTTGATTAATTAATAAAAGAAAAAAAATAATTAAAAATGAAAAAATAAAGCAAACAAAAAATTAAAATTTGAACACTTTTAAGTGTTAAGTCTTGAAAAGAGTGTGAAGAATAGTCCCATTGAGAAAATGAAAACCTTGCAATCTAATACATAAAGATAGACATTCCCCGACTACCACTGTCTAATGTTGAACTGCACGATCAATAAGTGTTCTTGCCCTGCTATTGTTAAATCCAACTGCTCTTTTTACTTGACTTCTTAATATATTACACAACGTGGGGTATCACTATTCTTGATCAAAATCAAAGCTCACTAAATCTAGACTAGTATCAAAGCTCACTAAATCTAGACCTAACTAAAACTAGTCGACTTATTTTCCTCGAAACATCCTGTATCTTGTTGGTAGTTTCGTGTAAAAATCCTTAAAAAAGAAAAATTGGAAGCTAGCGCCGAAAGAACATAAAAATGAAAAATGAGCAGAAAAAACAAATCATTCTTAAAAAGGTGAAAAAAAAAAACCAAGTCTAACTACTAAAAAAAATGATCATCAACTAAATATCCCAAGCTCTCCAGTTCAAAAGGCACCCCTTAGAACATCTTTTACATAAACAATACACATTAATATAACCCTTAATTTTCTAGGTTTTAATAAGGCCGCCATAGACAAAGCATGCTACAACTTGCAAATTTTTGTCTATCGAACCCACAAGACTTCGTCTTCTAGTTGCACGAAAGGAGGCTCATATCAAAAGAAGGTCTCCGACCAAAAATTAGTCTCTTAATTTAATCGATTGATAAATCAAAAGAAGGGTCAAAGAGAAAGTGGGTTTTAAAATTTTTAATTAGTATATACTAATTGTCTCTAGTTAGTTTAATTAATTAACTCATTAACGACCACTACTCTCAATCTCTATTCTTTTTTTTTTCAAACACACGTGGGTCTGCAAATGATCTGTGAACCTTTGAAGTATTTTCTATAGATTTGAAATCTTTAATGGTTTTCATGCTCATCACAGCTTTATTAGATTCCATTACTAATTATAATGGGTCGTTCATGTTAATCAAATTAATTAGTAGCTTAATTATGAGGTATAATTAACAACAAAAAGTAATGAACAATCAAATTAATTAGTAGCTTGTTTGTTTGTATAATTTTATTAATTAACTAGCTTCTTTCTACCAAGATATCATTTTTAAAGAATTGTTTTTTTTTTTTTGGTAATTTGTTATTTCTTTTATTTTATACGCGTGTGCATTTTGCCGGTAGTACATGCTTGAAATGATAACATGCTTGCTTATTATAAAATTAAGGGATAATGGCCAAAACACCCAATATATAACGTTTTTAATCCATTTAGTACACAAGNACTTTTCCAAATCTATTTAGTCCATTCCTTCCTTTTTAATGTTCCTGTTATACCCTTATTATATTTATCAATTACCTTTTTATCTTTGTCAAACGTGTACAGCTGTATGAGAGAGGACTAACGTTATCTTTTTTATTTTTAAACTTTAAAATGTTATATCTCTTCAATTAAAATTCTGATTTTGACAAAATTCATATATTTGGAAAGCACTTTTTGAGATCTTTGAAACTAGACCAGTCAAGAATGGTTTTCAAAAAAAAAATCACGAAATTTATGCAAAAACGTTTTTGCATCAGTTCTTATGTAAAAACGTTTTTGCATCAGTTCATGCAAAAACATGCAAAAACTTTTTTGCATCAGTTCTCATGCAAAAACGTTTTTGCATCAGTTCCTGTAAAAATAATTTTGCATAGTTCATGCAAAAATGTTTTTGCATCAGTTCTCATGCAAAAACATTTTTGCATCAGTTCATGCAACAACATTTTTGCATCAGTTCATGTAAAAACGTTTTTGCATCAGTTCTCATGCAAAAACGTTTTTGCATCAGTTCCTGCAAAAACATTTTTGCATCAGTTTATGCAAAAACGTTTTTGCATCAGTTCATGCAAAAACGTTTTTGCATCAGTTCATGCAAAAACGTTTTTTCATCAGTTCATGCAAAAATATTTTTGCATATGCTGAATTATTATGTGAAATATTTTTGCATAGATCTATTGGATTCGAGCCAACTATAAGGGATTTATCGCAAGAGAGAGAGAGAGAAAGTGATAGAGAGAGAGAAAAAGAGAGAAAAAAGGGTAAAGTGGGGTAGTACGTGGTGAAAGGGCAGATTTGTCTAAATTTTATTTTTGGACTAAATAGACTCATATAAAATTTGGTGGACTGAACAGACTGAAAAAAAATCATTTTGGACCTTTTGGCCGTTCCCCCTAAAATTAATTAGCTTTCAATTTTAGAGTAGTCGGAAGAAATGATATATATGGTATAAAGAATTATTGATAAACAGCTAACAGGAGGGTAGTATTCATCGAATATTCATCTAAATTCTTAATAAACTATCACTTTTCAAAAAAAAAATGACAATTCATCTAAAGAGTTCAAACAAACACACAAAAAAACAAGGAAAAAAAAGGGTAAAATTTGCAAGAAAGATTATATTGCTAGGGTAGTTTTGTTGTGGAACCAACAGTACAAAATTATTGTTAAAAAATTTTAAATTAGTTTTTGAAGGTTTTTCATGTCCTAACTCATGACCAAAAATTCTCTTCTTTTTTTTGTTTTTTTAAGGTGATTCAATTTTTATGAGATCAATAATTCAATACTTGCAGGAACGAAACCCAAATTTAAGTTATCAACAACTATCAGCGTTACTGGCTAGGCTGGATGGCACGTGCTACTCTCTTGTGGTTTTGTTGAAATTGCCCAAGAAAGCTAATTGGAAGAGATTATAAGTGGATACTCATTGGTAATGATTATTAGATGAAAAAAAGAGTGTTTTGAGTTGAAATACAACTCCTATGACTTTGGAGGTCTTAGATCAAAACTCTTGGCCATAAGTTTGCCATTAATTTATTCCATGTAATAATTTAATAGTCCTTCGGTGGCGATTATGATATCTTTATAGTGGCGGTTATAATGATAGTGTCTTCGCGCTTCTCACATATGTTTCATGATGTATCTTGAGTAATAGTTTTCTTCAAAAAAGAAATACAACAGTGCACATTTGAATCTCAAAAAAATAAACGGTCTAGATTTCAAGGCAACTTCTTAGTCACCCTTGTGAATTTTTTGAGAAACAAAATATGCTACATGTTATAATGTATGTTATAATTTGTACGCACAGAACATCAATACAAGAAGTGGGAGGTTTTATATATCTCTCTCTCTACAACTCAACTTCACTGTTTCGTACAAGGCATAGTTCATATCTAACCCTCCTTACAAGAGAACAAACTATAGGATATATATAGTAAGGGGGGATACATACATACTTGACACATGTATACAAATGTGTCAAGTGGGGAGAATTTAAAGGCATGAAGCTTGACACGCCCCACGGTGGACAGCCACCACCACTGTACGTGTTATAACACTCCCCCTTGGATGTCCACTATTCTAAGATAATTGCCTCGTTAAAAATCTTGCCAGGAAAACCCAGAGGGACAAAACCTGAGCTAGGGAAAAGAGTACAAAGACCTAGAAGAGTGCTGGACTCGCATAAGCTGTCTCGTTAAAAACTTTGGCAAGGAAAACCCAGAAGGACAAAACCTTGTCAAAAGAAAAAGAGTACAGCGCGATAAGGTCTAGTCAGACAAAAGCAGGCATCGGAATACTCCCCCTGATTGAGCAAGCACTCAAATCAGTCCGCTTGATGATACATCTGTCTCATATCGATATCACAAACTAGTTTTCTGAACATTGCCGTGGGCAGAGACCTGGTGAATAGATCAGCAAAATTCTCACAGGATTGTATCTGTTGGATATCAATCTCACAGTTCTGCTGGAGATGGTGAGAATAAAATAACTTCGGCGAAATATGTTTGGTTCTATCACCTTTGATGTAGCCTTCCCTGACTTGTGATATGCAAGCGACATTGTCTTCAAAAATGACTGTTGGAACATCAGTAACAGAGGGTAGAGCGCAAGAGCTTCTGATATGTCCAATCAGTGATCGTAGCCACACGCATTCGCGGCTGGATTCATGCACTGCAATAATCTCCGAATGATTCGAAGAAGTGGCTGGAAGACTTTGCTTGTTGGATCGCCAAGAGAATGCAGTACCTCCACTTGTAAAAACATAACTAGATTGGGAGATAGCTTTGTGGGGATCGGAGAGATATCCGGCATCAGTGTATCCGATTATCTGAGAGCCATTTGATGGGTTTCTCTGATAGAATAATCCCATGTCTGTACTCCCGTGGAGATAATGGAGAATCTGCTTGACACCTGTCCAGTGTCTCCTTGTCGGGGCAGAACTGAACCTGGCTAACAGATTCACAGCGAATGCAATGTCTGGTCGGGTACATTGGGCCAAGTACATCAATGCACCGATTGCACTTAAATATGGTACCTCGGGACCAAGTAGTGCTTCATCTTCTTCCTTTGGTCGGAATGGGTCTTTCTCAATATCAAGAGATCTCACAACTATAGGAGTACTCAATGGATGTGTTTTATCCATGTTGAAACGCTTCAAGATCTTTTCAGAATATGTTGTTTGATGGACTAAAACTCCACTTGAGTTATGCTCGATCTGCAAGCCGAGACAAAATTTCGTTTTCCTGAGATCTTTCATCTGGAATTCCTTTTTCAGGTATTCAGCAGCATTACGGAGCTCTTCAGGAGTCCCGATTAAATTTATATCATCGACAGACACAGCGATGATAGCAAAACCAGATTCTGACTTTTTTTTACAAAAACGCAGGGGCAAATGGGATCGTTTGTATATCCTTCCTTTATCAGGTATTCACTAAGGCGATTATACCACATCCGCTCAGATTGTTTCAATCCATACAAAGCTCTTTTGAGCTGAAGTGAATACAAATGGTGTGGTCTTCCCTCGGTAAAACTAACCCTTCCGGGACTCGCATATAAATATCTGTATCTAACTTCCCGTACAGATACGCAGTGACCATATCCATTAGATGCATGTCGAGTCTTTCTGAGACTATCAGACTAATCAGATATCTGAAAGCAATTGCATCCATAACAGGAGAATATGTCTCTTCATAATCAATCCCAGGTCTCTGTTAAAAACCTTGTGCCACGAGTCGCGCCTTATAGCGAACGACCTCGTTTTTCTCATTGCGTTTTCTTGCAAAGACCCATTTTTTTCCCACAGGGTTCACATCCGTGGGTGTTGGTACAACTGGTCCAAACACCTCACGCTTTGCAAGGGAAGCCAACTCTGCTTGGATAGCTTTTCTCCATTTTGTCCAATCATTTCTATGTCGACATTCCTCTATAGAGCGTGGCTCAATATCACCGTTCTCTGTGACGATGTCAGTAGCTACTGAGAAGAAAAAAATATCGTCGATAATTATTTCATTGCGACTCCACATTTCTCTGGTACATGCATAATTTATAGAGATTTCTTCATTTCCCTATCCTGGGGATTGTAAAGGTCCCTCTCCTAGAGATTTGCCTTCTTCAAGAGGCATATCATCAGAGAATGTGGATCGTTCAATGATACTCTCTCCGGGAGTACAGATATTTATTGATTGGCATTTCCTCTTCCTGGGAACAGAATCTTTCGAACCAAGAGGTCGCCCATACTTTTGGCGTGCGTTAGACGACTTATTTGCTGCAAGTTGTTCTACTTGGATCACATGCCCTCTCGGGACATCAGCTCTTACAGCATGTCTCTCCGGGACATCAAGTTTAGCTGGAGCATTTGCAGCAGGTATATAGGACTTGGTAACTTTAGCTGCGTCATTAAATGCATCAGGCATTTCATTGGCAATTTTCTGAAGATGAACAATCTTCCGTACCTCAATGTCACAGGCATTGGTACGAGGATCAAGATGAGACATAGATGGTGTGATCCAGAAAATCGCATGTCGTTCTTCTAACGAAGAATCACTCGGTTCTACAAGAAGTGGAAGGTTTTATATATCTCTCTCTCTACAACTCAACTTCACTGTTTCGTACAAGGCATAGTTCATATCTAACCATCCTTACAAGAGAACAAACTATAGGATATATATAGTAAGGGGGGATACATACATACTTGACACATGTATACAAATGTGTCAAGTGGGGAGAATTTAAAGGCATGAAGCCTGGCACGCCCCACGGTGGACAGCCACCACCACTGCACGTGTTATAACACCACACATGTAAAAATTTGATACTTCTTATTGTTCGTATAGCTTTGATCCATTAAAAAAAATGAACAACCACTTCATTAGAACACTTTTGCCCTACTTTCCTGGTAAAGTGAAAAAAAAAAGGTTGACTAGAAGCCATCGTCACATATACATCACAATTCACAAGGTGTAGGATATATGGTTATTGTGATGTCAACGGGTCGGTTTCAAGTTGGTTATTGAACTAAACAGAACAGGAACCTATAGATAAAATTGGTTCCAAGCTCCTGTTGAGATTGATTCTGGTACTCAAATAGGTAGAACTAGAACTAGGATAATTAATCAGCTCCGATTCTAGTTTATTCTTAGGTATTTTAGTTCAAATTTCAGATATTAAAATTCTTATTTGTAAACCCCAGATCTGGGTCCTATTGGTCTGGTTCCAATCCCATTGGATACGAAAGAGCCCAAAAGTAGAACCAGTTATAACATAAAGTAATGGTTCCGGAATTCAAATAGGTTCTAAAGAACCGAGAAAATTGGTTTTGATTTAGTTCGGTTTCACGCAAACAGAGTATCCAATATTGACACCACTAATAGTCCCAAATTCTGTGCTCCAGTGATGAATTTTCTCCCAATTGTAAATAAGGTTCTAAATTTTAATTTTATAGGTAGCAATGGCATTTTTTTTCGAAGAAGTGTCTGTTTTGATGAAATCAGTAATTCGATGCTAAAGGGAAAGATCATCTAGTACCCTAATTAATACTAATCTGTTTAGGGACTTTGAATTGCCTTCATCTTTAGAGAGAGAGAGAGATAGAGAGAGAGAGAGAGAGAGAGAGAGAGAGAGAGAGATTAGTCAATTAACAAAATATTTAGTTTTATATAGAACAACACAAGCATGATTTATATACAACTTGGACAAAGCAGAACAGTAGTATATATACAAAAAATTGAATCATAATTAAGGTACTGTGAGAGCAGTACTTTTGATCATCAGTGGTGAATGGAATGACCAACACCAGGACTGTGACCAGGTTCTGTGGGTCGAAAATCTTCGAGGTGTTCCACCATTCTTGTTGTATGCTCATGTTCCAGGTTGACTCTGTTTTGCTCATCAATACTCATGGCCCCTAGTACCCTTGTCATTGCCTTCAAATTTAAACTACTACTTTTCTTGCCTTCCTGCTTTGTTTTACCTTCAGACTTCAAATGCCTTCCCTCTGTGGAGAGAACTTCATAAGAACAGATCAGTACAAGAACAAAAACACAAGTACAGATGAACTTGGTTTGAGCCATACTGAATTACTGATAGAGCACAGTACTAGAGAGAGAGAGAGAGAGAGAGAGAGAGAGAGAGAGAGAGAGAGTGTAGCAGACAGTACTGATTGTTACACTGGCAGTTCTTCTTCTCCTTAGTACTTAAAGATTTTAAGAGAGTGGCATGTGGGGTTATGGCCTTGGGGGTCCTAAGCATTAGGAAAGATTCCTTAGTAAAGGCATAATAAATAAAGAAAGAAAAGAGATATTGGACAGTGACTTTGATGTTGAAGTCTTTTATAGGCCCCCCACCTAGATCTCCAGGCAAAAAGGAAAAGCTACCCATCTCTTTCTGTCTACAATCCACGCTCTACACTCTACATTCTGCATGTCTAGGGCAAAAAATGGGTTGGGTTAATTTGGGTCTATCGCACATAATTCATAAGAACACAAGATACAATTTTACGTGGTTCCGCTATAGCCTACGTCGCCCGGAGAAGGAGGTTTTTATATTTTTATTGTATGTGTCATTGGGACACCAACTTATATAGATTACAAGGAGAGTCAATCTTGAGCAGTAAGAAAATCTAATAAGGTCATAATATATACTTGCTATAAAAGTGGTCAACCAATCAACACCACATATTCTCATTAAACTACCGCCACAATCCTTCTCCAACAACACTCCCCCTCAAGTTGGTGCGAAGATGTCGATAGAGCCCAACTTGGACAATATCTCTTGAAATTCTGTAGCAGATAGTCCCTTTGTGAAAATATCTGCTAATTGTTGATCACCGCACACAAATGGAGTACATATAACCTTGGCCTTCATATTATCTTTGACAAAGTGACAATCCACTTCAATGTGTTCTGTTCGCTCATGAAATACCGAGTTTGAAGTAATATGAATAGCAGCCTGGTTATCACAAAACATTTTGGTTGGTTAAGATGGAGCAAAGCCCAATTCACATAATAGAGCTCGAAGCCAGATAATTTCACAAGTGATTGACGCCATGGCACGATACTCAGCTTCAGCACTGGATCGAGAAACAACATTCTGTTTCTTACTCTTCCATGTAACTAAATTACCACCATCAAAAGTACAATATCATGTTGTTGATTTTGGATCAACTGGACAACCTGCCCAATCAACATCGGAGTATGCAGTGATACAGTGTCTAAAAATAGAACTGTGTCCATTCTTACGCATCCATATTCTTCATCCTGGTGAACCTTTTAGATACTGCAAGATTCTGGTGACAGCATTCATGTGACTAACACGTGGGGAATGCATAAAACGACTCACTAAGCTCACTGCATAAGATATGTCGGGCCGGGTAACGGTGAGATAAATTAATTTACCAACTAACCTCTGAAATTGGCCTATATCAGTCAGTAACTCACCGGTATCATCAAGCTTATTACCACTATCAATGGAGTGTCACAAGGTTTTACTCCCATTTTTCCTGTCTCATGCAACAAGTCCAAAATATATTTTCTTTGGTTTAGAAAGATGCCATTCTTTGAGCAAGCAACTTCTAGTCCCAGAAAATATTTTAATATCCCCAAATCTTTAATAGCAAACCTCTTATGCAGCATGGCTTTAAGATTCATAATTTCTTATTGATTGTCGCCAGTAATTACAAGATCGTCAACATAAACCAAAACAATTGTGGTTACAAAGATACCTTTTTTGATAAATAAGGACGGATCAGTTGAACTTCTTTTTAGCCTATTCTTCATGAGAACTGAACTAAGCTTGGCATACCAAACACGTGGAGACTGTTTGAGACCATATATAGCCTTATTTAGTTTACACACCAAATTGACATTGTTTTCCTGTGGAATAATTTTTGACATCCATTTGGAATAATTTCCAATCTTTATTTGTTGCTAGAGACATGAGAACTTTGAAGGTGTTCATCTTGGCAACAGGTGCAAAGATTTCTTTGTATTCTTCCCCATAAGTTTGAGTAAACCCCCTAGCAACTAATCTTGCCTTATGAAGTTCAATGCTACTATCACTTTTATGCTTTATTTTGTACACCCAACGACATCCAACGTTTTTCTTTCCTGGGGGCAATTTAGACAAATCCCATGTCTTATTTGCATCTAAAGCATGTAACTCTTCTTTCATAGTTTTCTCCAAACCAGATCGGATTTAGCTTCTTTGAAATTCTTAGGTTCTTGATCACTTGATATAGCACTCAAAAAAGCAGCATGTGATGGAGTCACATTATCATAAGTTAGATAGGCCTGCATAGGATATGTAACAACATGATATGTGAAAAAATCCTTCATTTTTTCTGGAGGTCGTATTTCTCTATTTGATCTTCGCAGGGTTGGGATTGGAACTACTTCTCTTGCTGGTTCAATCTCATTAGCAGGAGCATTAGCTGCAGGAGGCGGTACTGGTGGAGCATTGGCTGTAGAAGGTGGTACTGGCAGTATAGGAAGTGCAGGTTCTCCTGTTAGCTCAACATCATTAACAAGAACTCTATCATGAGAATTTACACCATTATCAGGGACATGTGATCCATCACTAGCAATAGGAAGGGGTACCAAGTCAGCTAAGTACTCCCCCTGGGACCGATTCTCAGATTCAATGTGAAAATAGGCCTAATTTTTATCAAATAAAACATCACGATTTTTTGCTTGTTGATGTACATAACACACGCATTCAAACAGCAGGAGATGAGAAAGATCGGGTTTATAATTTTTTAGATTTTCTAATGGTGACTTGAAGTTAATGACTCAATTAGGGAGTCTATTAATCAAGTATGTGACAATTAAGAGTCCATGAGACCAATACCTCTTCGGAACATTCATTTGTATCATAAGAGTACGAGTAATCTCTAAGATATGTCGATTTTTACGTTCCGATACCCTATTCTGTTGTGGCGTGCCCACACAACTAGTCTGGTGAATAATTCTTTAACTGCGAATATAATCAGAAAAAGGTCCTTTGGTATACTCTGTACCATTGTCAGATCTAAAAAATTTAATTTTAGCATCAAACTGATTAGTCACCATGAGATGAAATTCCTTAAAAATAGAGCACACTTCATTATTAGATTTGAGTAAATATATCTAAGTAGTCCGAGACCAATCATCAATAAATAGCACAAAATATTTATACCCATCGTATGAATCAACTGGGGCAGGACCCCATAAGTCAGAATGAATTAATTCAAAAGGCATAGTAGATTGAGATAAGGACGTGCTAAATGGTAAACGAGTTTGTTTAGAAAACTGACAGATATCACAAACACTTGACTCAATAGAAACTATAGGAAAATGTTTAGATTAAACACGGTTAGAGAGATGTCCAAACCGTTTATGTAGAATGCAACTTTGCATAGAACTAGTGGTATGACATGCCTTATCATGAGGACTCAACAAGTAGAGTCCATGTGAATAAATGCCTTTACCAATCGTCGTCTTCGTCTTTTGATCCTGAAAGATGGCGGAAGTGGGTGAAAAAATAACATCACAATTCAAAGAATTAGTGATTTTTCCAACAAATAACAATTGAACTGGAAACGATAGAACAACAAGTGCATCAGATGGTGAACAGTTAGAAAACAAATTAATGTTCCCACTTCCTAAAACTGGAACAGTAGTTCCATTAGCAACAGACACATCATGCTTATGAGATTTAAAGATAAAATCATTCACGGATTAAATTTTGTTAGTCATATGATCATTAGCTCCAAAATCAATAATCCAAGTATTAACTTTTGAAGTAGATAAAGTAAGGTAGGCATATAAATTACCTGAAGCATGTGCAAAGGTGGATGGTTTTTGTTCAGACGATACAGATTCCAAAGTTCTTTTGTTGATTCGTAAAAAGAAAAAATTTCAGCAATATGGGGTTCCATTGAATTTAGGAGCCATGATCTAATGAGTTGATCATTAGCAGTCCAATCTTCATATTTTGGATCTATGGATACTGGACAAGTAGTACCTCCATTGATAAAACCAATTTTTTTTCTACCATGGGCCAACAGGATCCTGCTATATGAACATTGGCGGCGCTATTTTTTGAAAAACATTTGACGTGGCAGCCTCGTTTTTTGCACAGATACCGTGTTTTGCCTCAATTTTTGGGCAGCTTCAGGTCTTTTTTTTTTAAATAAACTTTTTTCACTAAAAGAACCCACCCTCCCAAAATGAAAAACAGATCTATCGAACCTCCTGAAAACCCTAGAACACCAAGAATACTAAGAACCCAACCCTCCCTCTCCCCATTTCCTCTCTCTATATAACCGGCGTCACAACGACGACCATCCATCGAATGGTAGAACTAAAAAAAGCACAACGTGCAGCATCAGCAACATCCATCGGTGTTTTCCCCTTTCTGCTTTCACATTTATCGCAATATTCACTCAAACCTCCGCTCAAAACTCACTAGCAGCAGCAGGTAACTCTCTCTGTCTCTTCGTTTTCTTTATACTTAACATCAATGGGTTGAAAAATCCATATTTACAGAGAAATCCAGGGTTTTTTTTTAAAAAAAAAAATCGATGATGATTTTTTTATTCCCCTCTGTTTTGTATGTTTATATCTACTCTTGGCTCTTTTGCTTCCCCTAGGGTTTGATTTTTGTTCAACCTAATCTTGTATGTTTATTGAATACAAATAAACCATGTTTTGTAGATATTGAATACAAATAAACCCTGTGATTAAAGCTACAGAAATCTAGTGTAGCAAGCATATAACCAAGGGTTTGATTTTTGCTCCTGATTTTATGTTTATTTTTTGATTCCCCTCTACAAGATACTGGAACTTAGTATTCAATTGGATTTATTATATATGTGGATTTGGTTTATTTGTATATTCAATCATCAATAAGTAGTCAATTGGGTTTCTTTGTATTCAATCATCAATAAGTATTGTACATTTGGTTTCTCTGTACGTGAATGGAACTTAGTATGTATGTGAATGATACAACATCTTTTAGTGCACAAGTTTTATCTTTTTCAATATGGTTTATTATATATGTGAATGATACAACATATAGTATATTATAATCTATTGGTGCAAATCTATAATCTATAATTCTGTATTATTAAGTACTTAAGTGGAGAATCAACCACTTATTATCAATCAACAGAAAAGCATATAATCTTATTCTCTTATACATGTAACTATAATACTTAATCAACAACTAATGAGACTATGATTTTTGTTAGTTGTACCAAAATTTCGATGTTGTTATTTATATAATTTTTGTTCTTGAATTTTTTTATTTTTTTTTCTGAAGCTTGATCGACGTAATGGTAGAACCTGGAACAAACTCCACCATGATCACAGGTAGTATTTCACATTCTGCTACTATGTATTTCGATTTTGATTATTACTCCATATTTTATTTGATTTTCTTTATTTGTTGAAGTGGATGATGATGCTATTGAAGAAGTGGTTGTAATTGAAGATTCTCATATTGAAGAAGGAAAAGATGGTATACCTCGTGTTGGAATGGAATTTGATAATTATGACAAGTTGTGTAAGTTTTGTAAAGATTACGGTAAGAGAGAAGGATTTCCTGTGAAAATAAGGTCAAGCAAGAAGGATTTTGATGGGGTTATAAATTATGTGATGCTCTCATGTAGTCTAGAAGGAAAGCGCGTAAGTTCATCGAATAATCAGGGGAAATCTCATAAGACCATCAAAATTGATTGTAATGCTAAGATTTCAGCAAGGTTAGACACTGATGGTTTATGGAGAATTTTGAGTGTGTTTCTTGAGCATAATCATCTGTTGCTAACCCCAAACAGAACTCGATATCTTCCATGCAATCGAGAGCTTAGTGCTGAAGTGAGAAGGTGGCTTGAGTTAAATGATATAGTAGGGATAAGATTGAGCAAAAATTACGACTCATTAGTAGTTGAAGAGGGTGGACACGAGAATGTGCCTTTCATACAAAAAGATGCTAGAAATCACATTGACAAAGCGAGGCGTCTACGACTTGGGGAGGGAGATGCTCTTGCGGTCCAAAATTATTTTTTGAGGATGCAAGTCGAAAGCCAGAATTTCTTTTTTTGTATGGATTTGAACGATAAGGGTAATTTGAGGAATCTATTTTGGGCGGATGGTAGAAGCAGAGAAGCTTACAAAGAATTTGGAGACGTTGTCACTTTTGACACAACGTATTTGACTAACAAATTTTCTATGCCATTTGCTCCATTTGTTGGGGTCAACCATCATGGAGAATCGATATTGTTTGGGTGTGGGTTAGTATCAAATGAGGATACCGAAACATTTACGTGGTTGTTTAGGACATGGCTTACTTGTATGGATGGATGTGCTCCTAAAGGAATCATCACTGACCAAGATAGGGCAATGCAGAATGCAATCCAAGCAGTTTTCCCANGATTACTTTGTCGGCATATCATCAAAGTTTTTATTCGTAATGATGTACCATTAATCCCAGATAAGTACATCTTAAGGAGATGGAGGAAAGATGTGTCTCGATCCCATACGAAGTTTAAAGTCAATTATAACGGTTGGTGTGCCACTGAAGAGCACAAACGGTTTAACAAGCTGTGTAGTGCATTTAACAAGGTTGCAGACGCAGCATCAACGGATGTAATACTCTATAATCATGTCATGGAAAAGATAGACACTCTTTCAAAAGAATTGGATGAATTGAAGTTAAGCAATGAGGCAGGACAGTCTACAAGTAAGTTATGTTCAAACAACACCATTGATGGGGAAGCTAGTGCAAGCCAAAACATACTTGATCCCATTCCAGCTCATACTAAAGGACAATCCAGATTTGGACAACAGAGATTAGTGTCCAGATTAGAGAAGGAAGTTGATAAAAGTAGGAGAAAATATGAGCGGGTGAAGAAAAAGGAACAGGTAGGTTTGTTATGAATCATTGTTTATATTAGTTTTCACAAAGATTGTTAATAGTTAATTTTCACATTGGTTGTTAATAGTTATTTTTCAATCCTTGTAGGATGGGCAAGTTAACAAATCTAAACAAAAAATTGGGAAAGGCAAGAAACAGAGAAGGCAGGTAATATATATCAAACACACTGTTATCAATGTTAATATTAGTTTTCATATATTGTATTTAATTTTTCATTTATTCTTACTATTTGATGTTTAATATATGAATTTGCATAAGTGCTTGATCCATTCAAATGAAGAACCAACTCCAAACCCAACTCCAATCGGGTTTGGTTCGATGGAAGATTGCGTTTCATTACATTATGGGAATACCCAAGAGGTATTGATGACATATGAATTCATTTTCATTATATTGATGCTCTTTTAAACTCATTTTTAATGGTTAATATATGTTTGTGAATGTTATTTCAACTTAGGATTATCAATCTCAGCTGTGGAATGATACTTATGTGCCAAATGTTCCCGTGGAAGGATCACACCATTTTGATTGACCAATGTAGCGGTGGTATTATACTTTGGATGTGGAATTTTGACTGTGGAACTTTGGATGTGTATTTTTGAATGTGGAACTATGAATGTGAAATTTTGGATGTGGAACTTTGGATGTGTACCTTTGGATGTGGAACTATGAATGTGGAATTTTAGATGTGGAACTTTGGATGTGTACTTTTGGATGTGGAACTATGAATGTGGAATTTTAGATGTGGAACTTTGGATGTGTACTTTTGGATGTGGAACTATGGTATTAATGGTTATGTTATTTACATCAAATTTGTTTTATCAATTCAGCACAAAACAGATCTTCTTATCGGTTTAACAGTTATTGTAGAAGTGAAATACCCATAAGCCACTTAAGTGTGCAATTTTCTTCTTATAGCTCTTTTTGTTGAGCACGGTTTTCTATTTTGAAGGGTTGTTTTGTTTTAATAAAGAGTTCTTCTTTCACGATCAAAGAATCTGTTGTTGTTTGGATTATTACTTGGTTGAAAAGTTACTGATCAAAAAATTTTCTTAGTGGAAAAGTTTTGGACTTTTTTAAATTACACCTTACCTCATTTATCTATTCATCTCTTCACTTTAAACTCTTCTAAGAAGCTACAGTAAGTTCAAATTTCATTATGTCATACAATGAAAATAAATGTCTATCTAAATAAGATAGTTATAAGATACTGTAAATAAAAAAAATCCTAAGTCTACATACTAATTAAAAATCTAAGTACATTTCAGTCTCCAGATACAAGTGATTATAAAATAAAGTTACATCCAAAATAAAGTTTCCATAGAAATTACAGTTACATAAGGGCCCCTAATGAAACTGAATATTAGCAAATTTTATCATAAGTGATTCACAAAATTCCGATTGGCGGAGCATCGCACGTCGCTCCACTTCAAGTTCCATCATCAGTTTCTCTTTGACCGTTTCATTTTGTTGGGACGAAGAAGCACCTTCTTCTATTGTCTTTTGAGAAGAATCACCTACTTTCTTCTCACATGTATGTGAAGACTCTTTTACCCAGGCAAAAAAATCACACCCTTTGACGCTAACCTGATATGGATTACAAATAAATTAAATAATGTATATCTGCATAGCATTCACAAATAAAGTATTTGATCTAAGAAATTTAAAAAGCTTACACTCTCAGATTCAGGACAACAATAAAACCTATTCCCTTTGCTACGATCTTTTTTTGAAGTCTTCACCTACAGAACCTTTTTTTGCATCGACATATACAGAGTTCATCTTCCCAACACCAGAAACCGCATCCACCTTTACTTATCTATGCAGGAGAAATAAATATGTTCACACTGGCTCCCTTATTACATGAAACCAAAAAAATAACATAATAAAAATATTCAACAGTTATCANGAGATGGAGGAAAGATGTGTCTCGATCCCATACGAAGTTTAAAGTCAATTATAACGGTTGGTGTGCCACTGAAGAGCACAAACGGTTTAACAAGCTATGTAGTGCATTTAACAAGGTTGCAGATGCAGCATCAACGGATGTAATACTCTATAATCATGTCATGGAAAAGATAGACACTCTTTCAATTGAATTGGATGAATTGAAGTTAAGCAATGAGGCAGGACATTCTACAAGTAAGTTATGTTCAAACAACACCATTGATGGGGAAGCTAGTGCAAGCCAAAACATACTTGATCCCATTCCAGCTCATACTAAAGGACAATCCAGATTTGGACAACAGAGATTAGTGTCCAGATTAGAGAAGGAAGTTGATAAAAGTAGGAGAAAATATGAGCGGGTGAAGAAAAAGGAACAGGTAGGTTTGTTATGAATCATTGTTTATATTAGTTTTCACAAAGATTGTTAATAGTTAATTTTCACATTGGTTGTTAATAGTTATTTTTCAATCCTTGTAGGATGGGCAAGTTAACAAATCTAAACAAAAAATTGGGAAAGGCAAGAAACAGAGAAGGCAGGTAATATATATCAAACACACTGTTATCAATGTTAATATTAGTTTTCATATATTGTATTTAATTTTTCATTTATTCTTACTATTTGATGTTTAATATATGAATTTGCATAAGTGCTTGATCCATTCAAATGAAGAACCAACTCCAAACCCAACTCCAATCGGGTTTGGTTCGATGGAAGATTGCGTTTCATTACATTATGGGAATACCCAAGAGGTATTGATGACATATGAATTCATTTTCATTATATTGATGCTCTTTTAAACTCATTTTTAATGGTTAATATATGTTTGTGAATGTTATTTCAACTTAGGATTATCAATCTCAGCTGTGGAATGATACTTATGTGCCAAATGTACCCGTGGAAGGATCACACCATTTTGATCGACCAATGTAGCGGTGGAATTATACTTTGGATGTGGAATTTTGAATGTGGAATTTTGGATGTGGAACTTTGGATGTGTACTTTTGGATGTGGAACTATGAATGTGGAATTTTAGATGTGGAACTTTGGATGTGTACTTTTGGATGTGGAACTATGAATGTGGAATTTTAGATGTGGAACTTTGGATGTGTACTTTTGGATGTGGAACTATGGTATTAATGGTTATGTTATTTACATCAAATTTGTTTTGTCAATTCATCACAAAACAGATCTTCTTATCGGTTTAACAGTTATTGTAGTAGTGAAATACCCATAAGCCACTTAAGTGTGCAATTTTCTTCTTATAGCTCTTTTTGTTGAGCACGGTTTTCTATTTTGAAGGGTTATTTTGTTTTAATAAAGAGTTCTTCTTTCACGATCAAAGAATCTGTTGTTGTTTGGATTATTACTTGGTTGAAAAGTTACTGATCAAAAAATTTTCTTAGTGGAAAAGTTTTGGACTTTTTTAAATTACACCTTACCTCATATATCTATTCATCTCTTCACTTTAAACTCTTCTAAGAAGCTACAGTAAGTTCAAATTTCATTATGTCATACAATGAAAATAAATGTCTATCTAAATAAGATAGTCATAAGATACTGTAAATAAAAAAAATCCAAAGTCTACATACTAATTAAAAATCCAAGTACATTTCAGTCTCCAGATACAAGTGATCATAAAATAAAGTTACATCCAAAATAAAGTTTCCATATAAATTACAGTTACATAAGGGCCCCTAATGAAACTGAATATTAGCAAATTTTATCATAAGTGATTCACAAAATTCCGATTGGCGGAGCATCGCACGTCGCTCCACTTCAAGTTCCATCATCAGTTTCTCTTTGACCGTTTCATTTTGTTGGGACGAAGAAGCACCTTCTTCTATTGTCTTTTGAGAAGAATCACCTACTTTCTTCTCACATGTATGTGAAGACTCTTCTACCCAAGCAAAAAAACCACACCCTTTGACGCTAACCTGATATAAATTACACAAATAAATTAAATAATGTATATCTGCATAGCATTCACAAATAAAGTATTTGATCTACGAAATTTAAAAAGCTTACACTTTCAGATTCAGGACAACAATAAAACTTATTCCTTTTGCTATGATCTTTTTTTGAAGTCTTCACCTTACAGAACCCTTTTTTGCATCGACATATACAGAGTTCATCTTCCCAACACCAGAAATCGCATCCACCTTTACATATCTATGCAGGAGAAATAAATATGTTCACACTGGCTCCCTTATTACATGAAACCAAAAAAATAACATAATAAAAATATTCAACAGTTATCATTAAATACCTCTAGTGAACATTTTACAAACTCACGCTCGTAATTGCCACCAGTGTACGATCTGTTCTTTATTAAGAAACCTTGGCGACAGTTGCATTTGGTCTTGGTGATTTCAGTTTTCCACAAAGGATTGATTGGATTCATTTCTCCCATAACTAACACCACTGGAAATTCAATAATTTGAACAAAAAACATTACTGTATATTTATATCACTCTACTGATTTAATAAAGATGCTGATTAAGATATAATCTCAGGTAAAACATTAGTGTATATTGATATCACCCTAGAACTAATTATTAATTAGTGTATGAGGGTTGACAATGAAAAATATTAATTACCTAGTACTCATGTTTATTAGTTTATATATTATGTAAAGGGTGAATCTTAATCTGAACTGATTACAAATACTATTGTGATGTAATTCTCATAAGCTCAATGACATAACGAGATGCTAAATTTATAACTTGATATTATAACGAAAAGGCAATCATTGACTAATAAAAGATTAACTCACAGGGTTTGATTTGAATACAGTATAATCCCTTCAAACAAATTCACAGGGTTTGATTTGAAGTTCCTGAGGAAAAAGAAACCATACAAGATTAGGTTGAACAAAAATCAAACCCTAGGGAAAGCAAAAGAGCCAAGAGTAGATATAATTAACATACAAAACAGAGGAGAATTAAAAAATCATCATCAAAATAAGGAATAAAAACTAGGAACAAAAATCAAACCCTAGTTTGGGTTTAAAACCCATTCGAAACTGAAATTTTTTTAAAATTGAAATCAAACCCTAGTTTGGGTTTAAAATAAAACCCTAGTTTGGGTTTAAAACCCATTCAAAAATATCAACGATTTTTTTTTAAAAAACCCTAGATTTCCCTGTAAATTAGGATTTTCAACCCATTGATGTGAAGTATGAAGAAAACAAAGAGACAGAGAGAGTTACCTGTTGCTGCTAGTGAATTTTGAGCAGAGGTTTGAGTGAATATTGCGATAAATGTGAAAGCAGAAAGGGGAAAACACTGATGGATGTTGCTGATTCTGCACATTGTGCTTTTTTTAGTTCTGCAATTCGATGGATGGTCGTTGTTGTGACGCCGGTTATATAGAGAGAGGAAATGGGGAGAGGGAGGGTTGGGTTCTTAGTGTTCTTGGTGTTCTAGGGTTTTCAGGAGAAAGACATATCTAGGGTTCGATAGATCTGATTTTCATTTTGGGAGGGTGGGTTCTTTTAGTGAAAAAAGTTTCTTTTAAAAAAAAAAAGAAGACCTGAAGCTGCCCAAAAATTGAGGCAATACATAACATAACAAAACACGGTATCTGCGCAAAAAACGAGGCTGCCACGTCAAATGTTTTTCAAAAAATACAGCTGCCAATGTTCATATAGTAGGATCCGGGCCAACATAACAGACCTCGAACAACGCACATAATTAATACTATCTGCCTCAGCCATTTGATTAAAAAATAATAACTATTATCAAAGATACTTACTTGAAAAAGGACTTTCCACAAGAAAATAGTCGGATCTTTACGTGGTTTGGCTATAGCCTACGCCCATTTACGTGGTTTGGCTATAGCCTACGCCCACGTGAGAAGGAGGAGTTTATATTTTTATTGTATGTGTCGTTGGGAGATACACCAACTTATATAGATTAGAAGGAGAGTCAATCTTGAGAAGCAAGAAAAACTAATAAGGTACATAATATATACTTGCTATAAAAGTGGTCAACCAATCAACACCACATATAGAATTAAACTACCGCCACAATCCTTCTCCAACAGGGTCAAATCATTCAATTCAATACTATCCATATATGAGTCCCATGGGATCTTATATGATCCCATGCCAAGTATATCACATATTTGTATATCACATATTTAGTTAAGTATTTTATACTAGTGACAAGTTTGTTGTTGATGTTGATAGCACAAATTTGTGTTTAAAGTCCAATCGAGTTATTCTAAGAAATGTTATATGACTGTGCACAATCTAAAAATGATGAAGTACTCCTTATTTTGATGGTTGACCCTCCGAATATTGGGTCAAATTCGACACAATGTAATGGCTTTCTTTACAGTGCATGTGCCATGCAAATATTATTCTAATATTAATTAACGATTTCAAAAGGAAATCAGAGACATTGGATCTTTAATAATGAATCATTCATGATCTTAATTTGAAAGAGACACTTTTACCTTTCAGTGAGCTCAAGAGCTACTTGTCTTAGAGAGGGTTTAAAATATACTGAAGAGTGACTGTCCTCTAATATATTTTTGTTCTTAGAAAAACTGTTTGAGCCAACAAGTTGATCTTTGGACCTTCTACTGTTCACACTGACCTTCCCACTAACCCTCTGCATAACTGTAATGTTTATAAGTTGGACGGTCATGAAGCCAGCCTTCTTTTTGGCCTTACAAACCCAACTTTACAACCATAGAAAAGGCAAAACAAAAGAGTATTATATATCGGTTTAGGGCATAAACCTAGGGGACCTTTTGTAACTAGCCTCCAACCCTTCACAAAACAGCTCTAACTTTGCAACAATATATATAAGATTAAGTGATCATTAGCCGTCAAAAGCATAAGATTCCTGGGTCGTTAATGCTAAAAAAAGAGAAAAGTGTTATATATAACTAGAAAATCTCCCTAGCTTGGGGAGAGATACCCAAGGTTGTTATTCTATTGGGTTTGTAATATAGCCAGGCCTTGCATATTCTTTATCCATTCCAGCATCTTTCTTCTTCTTTTTTATGGGTCTATCTATTGTGTTCAAAAACAAATACACACAAAAGGGTAAGAGAGGCGCCACTAAAGGATATAGAGTGCAGCTACTACTAGGCGGAGAGAAAACTTGCTAGTACCACATGACTAACCATTATCGATAAGGAGTACTAAATATTTTTGGATTGTGCACAATTCTCCAAACATTTTCTAGATTTTTTATGCAAGCGAAATTTGAACCTAAGTTTATACGATCAACAATAATAGATATTACCAACTAAGTTAGTTGATATTTGCATGTACTTCAGAATCTTGAACATTTAAGTCCAATATCATTAGGGAAAGGAAAAAAAATCGGGTTTCCTTCTCTTTAGATTAATTAATAAGAAGTATGTGCATTTTACACTATAAAAACTAGTAGGAAGTACTTGCATTCTGCATGTTTGATTTATATACCAGTGACTTGTATTTGAGTAGTTGGTTTATGAGATTCCTACTCATACATTATGTTTTCTTGTAAAACACTACAACATCTGAAGTTTTTTTTTTTTTTTTTTTGGTATAAATGTATAAAATCTACATGTAGAACTTTAGTAATTAGAATCGTCGTATATAGATGACGCTTCTATTTTGGAACTTTGCATTTCCACTTTGAATCACGCTCTAAAGCTCCTGCTCTCGCTCCTAAAGCATTATGAAACGAACTTTACACTTCCACTTTGAATCACGCTCTAACGCTCCTGCTCCGGTTCCTAAAGCATTCTGGAACGAACGTTGCACTTCCACTTTGAATCACGCTTTAACGCTCCTGCTCCCACTCCTAAAGTATTCTGGAACGTTCCCACTCCATGCACTGATTACTTAGAGTAGAATTTATTTGACCATTACCCTGTGATCTGAGGTTTAGTTGAATTTGAAGGAATAAGAATCATGCCTGGCAATAGCACTTTGATTTTTAGTGTAAGTACGATATTGATTTGTTAGTAGCCCACACTAAGAGTTAATGGGATCCCAACCCCGGACCCTCCCCACGCTCACTCCACCACCACCATCAACTGTAGGGCATCCCCTTCCCCCAATACCCCCCAATAGTTTATACTCAAAGTCGTTTGAAGTCTTTCTTGTTTTATGTGCATTAGGGTTTCTTGAAGATTTGTTGAGATTTCATTGTCGAGGAAGGGAAGATTAGTAAATAAAACAGTTGTATTTTTATTGGGATTTGATAAGATATTTTTTTAGATTTAAACCCATTTGTCAATTGAGATTTCAAACTAGTGGGTAGACATATATACCTCTCGCCCATATTGCCGTCAAATATTGAAGACATTATGGTTTAATTTAAGGACACTGCAACATAAACATAAAACTACTAGTTTTGTGTGGCGCGTTCATGGAACGGTCACTGTTTATAAAAAGTTACTTTTAATTTACTAGTTTTTAGAAAAAAAAAATTTTAAGTATTTTATTTTTTTAAAACTTCTTTTATTTAATGTGAAAATATATATTTTTTTTCAGTACATTTTAACTCACACTTAAGAGAGAGGATTTCGTTAACCCAAGATTTCGTCTTTATAATATATAAATAAATAGATTCATGTGGGCTAAACATAAACTTTATGGGCTCCCATGAGTATGATCCAAGGGCTGATTTTTGGGCGAATGTTCTCATCTAACGTGTTGATCATCCTTACAAAAAATAATTCAATTCTAAAACTTCATAACACCACAAAAAATTGATTGAAAATCAATAGTAAGAAATAAACGGTGAAGACTTCCAATCAATTTTTGGTAGTGTTAGAAATTTTAGAATTAGTTGATTTTTTGTGAATATGATCAACATGTTAAGGAGAATATCTTCATAAAAAATTAGCTCTTGGATCGTACTCATGTGGGATCATAAAGTTTATGTTGAGCCCAAACATAAATAGTTTTTTGTTGAAATGGCTTTATTTCTTCATTTAACTGAGTACTGTTTAAGGCCTCTTAAAAATGTCAGGTGAAAACAATACATTTTTTAGGACGACCCAACCAAATGAAAGTTTGACCTAAATCTTAGAACTTAAAAAAACCGAGTGCTAACTAGCTTAGTTGGTAAAGTATGTTGCTGATGTTGATAAAATTTAAATTTCGTTTGCATCAAATAAATATAAAAATAATATTGAAAAACATGCATAATTTTGGAGAGTTCTGAGTACTCTATAGATTGATGATTTCTCTTTCCTTTCTCTATGTTGTTCATTACACCTTCTCTAACCCATCCCGCTACCAAATTTAAGTATTGTACATTGATGGGTTGCCCAACGAGTATATGCCACATGCATGGAAATGTATCAAATTTCAAGATTTTGTATATCTTTTGAATACGATTTTTGCTAAATTACAATTTTTGGTGTGAAGTTAGCTGAAGCTAAACAATCCTACCTACACATATAAGCGTATCTTTGACAGTACATGCATTAAGAGCGTGTGCCTCCTTGTACATATATTTTGTCTTATGGCCAGTACTGTACGTACGGCAGCTGAACTTTATTCTTATATTTAAACGATTAATGTTAAGCTTTTAATTAGTAATTTTTTTAGGTCTTTAATTCGACTCAAAATCAACAAATGTTAAACCAAATTAAATAAGCTTAAGATTAGCATCACATTAACAAAAATGTACAGATTATAGAATCATAGAGATCTAAAGTAACACAATAAGTAAACAATATATATTTACCATTTAATTAAACAAGAAATAAAGCAAATACATGAAAATAACAACTAGCTACTAACTATCTAAATCTTGCAACTTATAGAAAAAGAATGGACTTCTTAATTAATTATATTTCCTATAGCTACTACTTATAGGTTTTTAAGGGAATGACCAACACCGGGGCTGTGACCGGGTGTCGTTGGTCGAAAAGCTTCTACTTCTCCACCCATCGGTTTAACGGCACGCTGCCCCCCGTTACGTTCATTATTCTCTCTTACAACTTTGTTAGAATTAAGATGATGACTACTTGAGCATTTTTTGCTTATACATTTCACTTTCTTCCCTAACTTCAAATGCCTTCCCTCAACAGACACAAATTCATGGTTACAAATGATGAGTACAAGAAGAAACAAGCAAGTAGATATCAACTTGATATTGCCCATAATGAGATGTTGATGAGAACTAGCTTCTTGGTGTGAGTGAGTGAATGAGTGAGGGAGAGAGAGAGAGAGATGGAGATCAGAGAGAGAGAGAGAGAGAGAGAGAGAGTGATGAGCTAGAGAGAGAAAGAGAGCAAGGGTATTATTCAAGTGTGGAGATGGGTACTTCAAACTCTCCCCTCACCTTCACTATTTAAGGAGTGAAAAAGGGTAAATGCATGTGAGAAAGGTCCTAACTTTTAGGAATATAATTGGTTTAATTCCATATTCACTGAAATGTGATTACATTTAAAAAAAACTAAAATGAAAGTACTCTTACAATGTAGGCAATAGCTTAGCTTGCAAAAGTACTTTCTGTCTGAAATGTATATATATATATATATATATATATAGGTTTATTTAAGTGATCAATTCATGCAACTCTTCTTTTGTTGTTTTTAGGGTTTTGTTTCAAAGTGAATCTAGTTCAAACACTGAACCTTAATTGGTTAAGTGTCTTGAATGTTTTAGGTATAGTGCATTGTATATATTGTGACTTCAATTTTCTTGCAATATTAATAATAGATTTAGAAGCTAGAACAAGTTGGTCCTTCCCTATTCACATGCCCTGAATAGGTGTTGGATTCCATGGTCTAGCTTTGCCATGCATGTATATACCATAAAAATATTAATATAGAATTGTTTTAGTTAGGTCATATATATTAAATTAATATTGGTTATGTATATATGTAGGTTGTATATTTTTTTTGGTCGGTATAATGTAGGTTGTATATATATATAGTAATATAGTAATGTATACAATAGTAGCTGTACGTACTCCCGTAGCTGGGTTGCAATTTGCAAACTAGCCAACTAGAGAGGGTCCATGCACGCCTACTACAACTTACAACTACCTTAGTTGGTTATATACGTCTGTTGTTAACAGCTTAGACTCAAGTACGATCAAAATCTATTAGCATCGAGATCATCAAAAAAATATAAAATTTAAAATACCATTGATCGATCCATGGAGTATCATGATGAAGCTAGAGTTGATCAGGAATTGCACAAATCTAACGGCTAATTAAAAGCACTAAAAAAAATCATCACTAAGTGTAATGACAGGTGTAAGAGACTAATTTATGATGTTTCTTTTGTCCTCGTTCTGTTCATAAGTTGCAGTTGATGAATAAAAGAACCAGTCCTCTTTCTCAGTTAGGTACGTTAGGATATTTTAATGCAGGGTTTACTTTGGAAGTGCATGGGGACCACTTTTGAGCAATTTCAAAAATCTCAAAGCCAAACATTTCAAAACCAATTTTAATTTGGATCCTATTGCTTCAGTTCTGGTTCCTGATGGGTTCCGGTTCTGATAATGATACTCAAATACTTAAAAACCCTAACATTTTTTTTTTTTTAGATTTAAACAGATTTCATACCTCTTGAAAAACCCACCATGAACCATTCCAGATCAATCTCAATTCTCAATCCACCAGTTAAATAAAATAAACAATCGAAAACTTCTTGTGTTCTTCAGGTACCTGTATTTTATGGAGAAATCATTAGTTCCACTCCAACGAGAGTATAAAGATTTGCAGTTGTAGCCGGAATGCGAACCAAGAATTGTATTTGGAGTGTTGGGTATGAATTTGTTCGGAGGTGCGGATGAAGGATTAGGGTTTTGATTTGATTGGAAGATGATAGTAGAAGATAGATGAAAAGTTGTTATGGATAGAAAATGAAGAAAAAATAATGGGTTGGAAGTTGGAACCAACCTCTTTTTTGCCGAACAAACGAAAAAGCTAGCGTTTCCAGGGCCCAGGCCCACTATATTATTAAACTAATTTTCTAACTTAGAATGAATGTAAGGAAAAATTATATTTAGAGAACACCAAAAATTTGATGGCAAGGTCAAGTCAATCCAATTCGAGCCAGCCACCAAATGTTAAGGGTGCGCCTTTAAAATTTCTCATAGACCAGATAGCTGGGAAGATCATGAGGAAGTCAGACTTTAGGGTTTCAAGGTACTGCTTGAGGGAAAATGCTACAAGCACCTTGGATTTGCACCTTTGCTAATACCTCTCATTATTTTATTCAAATTAGACCAAAATTAGACCCACGTTAGACCAAATTAGATTCAAATTAGACCCCGGGTATGATTTTGTGTGCAAATCTGGGGTGCCTGTAGCATTACTCCTGCTTGAGTTACCGTGGGCTTGGGCACAGACCTCTGTGAGACTATTCTCTCTTAACTCATTTGTTTTAGATATATTAGGGCAAGGCCAGTGGGAGACCTCAAACCCACCAAAAATCAAAGCTGCTTTGATGCTCAAGGGGAAGGCATAGCTACTGGATGTTCTCTTAGCTCCGTAGAAAAATATGGCGATCGCAGAACTTTTCTGCGATCTTAAAAAATTCTTGCGAGTTAACAAGTTCTCGCAGGAAATTTGTGTGAGGATAATTTTAAAGACTGATAAGTTTTATATTAAATTATTATAAAACTTATAAAGTTCAAAAGATGTCAGAAATATAGAGTTTTATATTTATTTCTTATAAAATCTATAAAGGCTTTTGAAAAAATGTTTTGTGGTCGCAGAAAAGTTCTGCGAATCGGAGAGATTTTCGCAGAACTTAACTGCTATAATCTCTGTCGCGGATAAGTTCTACGTCGCCGAAAACTTAGGCGGGTACCTTTATCCCCTTCACCCTCCATCAAACTATTGGACCAGGTGATGGGTTTGAGGTATAAGGGTGCCCACTAGCCTTAAAAATTCGCTAGATTTGAAGTTTAACAATGTGCACTGGCCTTGCCCTTAGCTGTTTCATGAGACTTGTTTTTTTCTGTCTTAAAAGTTTTTTTTTTCGAATAAATTAGCCTTTTTTTTTATTCAAAAATTATTTTTGGACCAATCTTTTTACAAAATTTATGTCAGACATTTATGTAGCAAGGTGTGACCACTTTTTCCCTCCCAAAATATTTTGAGGGAGTTTTTAACTTATGTGGCAGTGGGATCGACCATGCCACATAAGTGTCGGCCATTGGTTTTGCAAAACCGTCGGTCCAAAAAATACTACATTTTTTTATTAGATCAGTAACGTGATGCTAATAGGAATTGAACTCAAATTTAAATTGTCAACAACAATAGACACTATAATCAATCGTGCAAAATGGCACAACAGTAGATGCTAGCTACCAATTGTGTCTCTAAAATCTATATTTTCATAAATAAAATCTTGGGACGCTACGTTTTGATAAAAGATATGAATCTTCGATATCAATCTTCTCACGATTAAAAACCTGTTTATCTGACTTTTGCACTTATGATGTATATAACCAAGATCATTACCAACAGATTTTTAAACAGTATATAAGATCATTCAAATGATTATGACAGTTGATGGATTCCTAAGTTAACACTAACAAAAAATAGTTAAAGTCAAGCCAACAAACCCTTTTTAGGGCCCTAGTTCTTCCACTATTCTTTTTCACAAAGGAAAAAAAAAGTCTTAAGAAGGAATATTAAAGTCAAATTCATCAAATGATGGCGTATATGTGTTAATATGACTTGCTTCGACTTCCCTGGTTCATCAAATGCCTGATCTAATTGAAAATAGTTTAAATTAAGATTAGCCTAAACATTGAATCAAAAAAAAAAAAAAAAGATTAGCCTAACCAACGATAGAATAAGTTAGGTGAAAGCAGTCTGATTCATCAAAGATTAGTTTACTCTTCAAAACATTTTCTACGCCTCAGGAGAATTTACTTGTCCAAATAGCTGTTTGTTGGCTGTTGGAGACTAGTAAATATAATTTTAAGGGAACGGCCAGAAGGTCCAAAATAATTTTTTTCCGTCTGTTTAGTCCACCAAATTTTATTTGAGTCTATTTAGCCCAAAAATAAAATTTAGACAGATCTATCCTTTAACCCCCAAACTCGATCCCCCCTTTTTATTCCCTCCTCCCTCCCAACTAGTTACTCTGGTGTGTTTGTTCTCTTGGTATCCTCCACTGAGCCGTGCTGCTATATAAAATGAAATTAACGGATCATCATGTTGTGGATCGTGATTTCGGGGAAAGGACGTGATAGGCACCATAGCTTATTAGGTAAAATAGATACCAGGAGAACAAACATACCATAGAAAGGATGGTATTTTGTAGAATAAATACACTAAGAGAACAGAGAAAGGACGGTGATTTGTGGAATAAACACATCAGCTGCTGCTTATTCATCTTCATCATCATCATCAGGTTCTCTATGATATTTAAAAAAAAAAGGTGAAAGAGAAAAAAGAAGGAACATTAAAAAAGAAAGAATGGTCTAAATAGATTTAGAAAAGTTTAAAAAGGACTAAACAGCTTCAAAAAAATTTAAAAAAGGTATTTCAGTCTTATTAAAAATCTTGTGTACTAAATAGATTAAAAAAGTTATATATTAGATGTTTTGACCATTATCCCTTATTTTAATACTAATTTAATGGAAAATCTGTTTTTCCTATTTTTTTCATCCTATTGAATATAATTTTACTATTTTTCTTATAACGTAAATGAATGTCCGACATTTAAAATGATTTTTTTAAAATTTCATAACTCACTATCTTTATTTAATTTAGATATTTCACCAACAAGATTTCTCGGAGTTAGAAAAGAATTCAATTCAGTCACGATTCCATCTTCAAAACTCAAACCAAATACACCAGCCTTCGAACAGTCAAATTCCTACCCCAAAAAAAAAAAAAAAAAAAAAAGAAGTTAAGTCAAACCAATCAACCCCTTTGGAGGGCCCTGATTCACCCACGCTTCTCTTTCACAAAGAAAAGAAAAATAAAAACAAAAAGTCTAAAAAGTTATAATAAAGTCAAATGCATCAAATGATGTATTTAGATGTATCAATGTGGGTGCATGTGCCGTGCCTCGCTCAACCTCCCTCCCTCCCTCCCTTTCGTTCAAAAATCAAAAGAGCTAGAGAGTGGACATGAAAGATTATCATTTTTCTCAAAAACGGTTGGCCATGGTTGGTTCCTCAACTTAGGGAAGTCACTTTTTAAATTAATCAAATAAAAAAGTACTTAATATTAAAAAGGACCGCACGAGACGACAACGACCACCATTTGCGATTCAAATTGGTGCTTGTTACTGTTAGGCTGTAGTACACCCAACGATTTTGTGGACCCAATTAACAAATTAATCATCACAAATTAAATTAATGAACTTAATTCTAATGATGATGATTTTTTAGCCGTTGGATTTTAATAAAAATTGTATTTAGAGTACTTATTATTAGACACCCTTTGAGTTCATCCGAGAGCCGCTATTAATTATCGGGAATTAGTCTTATGTGGTCTTATACAGTCTAGCGAACAATTGACATTGTTTGTAGTTTAATATAGACTTTAATAGCGTGAATGAACGACTGACATTTAAAGTGATTTGTTTGAAGGATTAAAAATTTCTGATTTAGCTGATTTTTGGTAAACATCATATAAATTATGATAATATTATATCGACAAAAAATTAGGTGATTTGAAGTCTTTTAACTTGCGAAAATTGTCCTACAAAAAATTAGGTGATTTGAACCTTATTAATCCTGCTGATCGAGTTATCACTGAACTGTCTTTCTCTCATGCTGCATTGCACATTGCTTTCAAATGTTGAAACAAAAAAGAATAAAGAGGCTTTCGTTGACTATTATTCCTTCATTTATTTAGGAAAGAGTAAATTTTTTTTTGACTCTCTAATGCAAAAGTGGTTAGTTAGCATATGTTATATCATATAGAAAATATATACACACAATAAATCCTAAAAATTAACCTTCTCCAATGCAAATGTATTAATCAGCTAATAAAAATTAATGTGGTAAGAAGAATACGTTTTCTAGCCCATCTTCTTGTTCTAAAGGTTTACTTCTAAAGTACATGTCTTTCCCATCTTAATTAGAAAATTTTATTAAATATCTATTTTCTTTTAATTAAAAAAATAACACATTTAATTAATTATGTGTCACACAAGCAAAGCAAACGAGCTCACTACATTTGCATTAGAGATATCCTTTTCTCTTCAACAAGTCTCTAGAGGATATTCTGAGAGTCATGCCACATGTAGGAAGTTTCATTACATTTGCATTGGATGCTCTAAGTGGATTAATCTTTCAATAAATTTAATGCTTGACGTAATTAGATTCGAAGACCTATGTAATTTTAAACGCACTTGTTTGTTGTGCAATTGTAGATTTCTAGTGCTACAAATAAGTGCATTTAATATACTTATCATCTGCCCTTAGTGCATGCACATGTTAACAAGACCAAAAATGATTTTGGGATCGGCCTAATAATCTATCTAACTACACAAATTGAGGTGGCAGTTCACATCCACCATCTTTTGTGTATATGTGGGCCTTACAAATTGAGGTAGCAGTTCACATCTACCATCTTTGATCAAGTAGTTTTCATACTCTAGTGGGATCCCTTAATCTGTTATCATGGATCCCTTTCCACTAGTTTAGGGATCCTTAGTGAAGAGCCCATTGAATGGGCGTGATCCCAAATGGAAAAGCGGTACGCTGAATGGAAAACCGTCACGCAAATGAAAAAGCAGTACGTTGAATGAAAAAGTGTAACGCTTAATGATTCAGCAGTGCCCTAAATGATTCACTAGATTTTTTTACGGAAATGCTAGAGTTATAGCAACATAAGGCTAATCCGATGGTCAATATGTTTCACATACCCTCGTAATTCGCACCCCCATCCTAAGTGATATGAATCTCACCGTAAATTATGCCTTCTGTACAAAATTCTGTAGCTTTTTCTGTAACCCGACTGCCATGTTTTTTTATTATTTAATCATATTTATTAAGAAACCAACTTCTCTCCAACCTTTTCTATTTTTTTACTTAAAAAAAGGTAACAGAATAACTATCTCTTCTTCTTTTCTCTCTCTCTATTAATCCATTTTAAGGGATTATCCACTAGAGCAAAAATATCTCTACACCATTGAGTTGGGACATTAAGGAATTCATTTTACATTTTCCACTAGATTTGCCCTAACAAGACTCATTATTTATTAGCATGTTAAGATGTAGATGTGCAGGTTTGGTAGTGTTCCTTTCTCTCTTTTTTTTTTTTCTTTTTTTTTTCATGTACATATTTTGGTTTTAATGGATTTGTAATTTGTTGATCGAGTAAAAAAAAACAATCAAGTAAAGAAAAAAAAAGTATACTCTCATGCATCTCTGCTACGAATTATTGTTTGAACAATATTATATGGATCGACTTGGCGCAAATTAAGAATAAGAAATATACGTATGCAGATCAAGTAATAATAATCTGATTAATTAGATTAAGGACGTACATAGGTAATTAAATTAATAATGATACACATACATAGCAGACTAGTATTTGATCGATTATACATACATGACCAAATTAAATGGATAGCTTTTGAAACAGAATAATTAAAACCACCAAATTTACTGATCATACATTTTTTTTATTTTTTTTGTTATCTGAAACTTAAAACTAGAGAAAAGATATGCCAAGCACGATGTTTATATTTCATCAGCACTAGTGTTTATGGCCGTTGGATGATCCTCACACAAATCTCCGTGAGAACTATATAGCTAGAATAATACTATATATATATAATTGATACAATTAATTAACATATAATGGATAATTAATTAGTAGTTCTAATTAGTTCTGAATGGAGTGGCCAACACCAGGACTATGACCAGGCGTTGTGGGTCGAAAAACATCTACATCATGACGTCCCAGTACCGATGGAGGTGGTGGCTGCTGCTGCTCCTCCTCCTCATCGGTAATCGTCTGACGATTTTCTACTACATGAACGGCGTCGTCGACCCCCCCTACTACAACTACTGCTGCAGCTGGTTCTGATGTACCATCAGTAGTAGTAGTAGTAGTACTGGGCCCAGTTAGGCTGCTGCTGCTGCTGCTTTCGTTGGTGTAGTAGTATTGCTGCTCCTTCAAATGCCTGCTTCCTACAACAGTTCGAATTTCATGAGAGAAAAACGGTACAATAAGAAGAAGCAAAACACAAGTTATATTAATGCTGCAGGCCATAATTAATTAGCTAGCTGATTATAAAGCTTAATTAATTAAAAAGCTAGGAAGCCCAAAATTAAATGCAGTAGAGAAGAGACTAGAGAGAGAGAGAGAGAGAGAGAGAGAGAGAGAGAGAGATAAGATACCCAGCCCCTTCTAATCTGCCGGGGTATTTATAGTGTTGAGATCGAGAGTGTTGCCATACAGATACTGTGATGTGATGATGTGGTGGGTCCCAACCAGTACGAATATTCCATATAGGAATGTAGAATAACAACACAACACGTAAAAAATTTGGACAGCAGGAGATCAAATATTGATCATCCAATTTACAAAAACAAACAAAAAATTGGACGTACGGCTAAATGTTAAATTAATCAAAACCCTCACTTTCCAGAATCAAGCAGATTGACCATATATATAGACAGAGATAGTGATAGATCTCATATATATGCATTCAGTCAACGGTCAACAGTCACAGACAAAATATAAAAAAGTTGGCCATGCAAGTGTGTGTGTGTGTGTGTGTGCAACTATTGGTTCTTGACATCTTGTTATTGTGTCTTTTAATTTTCTACTCCAACATTATTACAGTGCCAATTTGAAACAAATGAATTAAGTGCCGTATAAGTCTTATGAGTTTTTTTTTTTTTGTTTGCAAAATTTCAACTATTATGTCTAATTATTCGATGTTGTGTTTGTTGCCGTTTTTTCTTTAAAAAATAAGGACTTCCAATAGTGATTTGTAGTTCGAGAACGAAGAAAGAAAATAATAGTTATGAAATTGAATTTTTTACGTTTTAAAACTACAAAATAATAGTTATGTGAGAATACTTCAAAAAGTCCTGATTGATGGTATTTTAGAGGATTGAAAGAAGACTCAATGCCATCTTTCATCAAACGGGGAATTAAGAACGTTTTACATGATAAAGTGGTTTGATCAAAATGAAGACGGTCACTAATAATTGAGGAGTCAAATCAAATTGATCAAGTCCAACCTAACGGAACTGCCACTAACATTTCGGTGGTGCCTTAATTAGTGTTGAATTGGGCTGCTGAGCATTGAGCAGCCAACTCAATAGTTCGCCGACTCAGACTCGGTGGCCGACTCAGTGGTGACCGAGTCCGAGTCGTACCAAGTTAGGTCTGAGGAAAAAAGAAAATTAAAAAACTCCGAGTCAACTGAGTTGAACCGGTCGAGTTGATCCGAGTCAGACCGAGTCAGACACTATCGTTTTGTGCCAATAGTAAACAATTTGAATTTTAAAAAAATCTTAAAAAACGTTAACTCATATGGCTCTGCCGAGTCAACCGAGTTAACCGAGTTAAGGCCGAATCAAGACTGACTCGACGAGTCGAACCGAGTCATTAACTAGCCGAGTCTGATATTGGATAGTTAGACAGGTCTCCACAAAGTCCGATCCTAGTCGGCCGAGTCGCGCCTGACTCGTCCGAGTCCGCGAACGATGGCCTACTCTTAATCCGTTAGTTAGTGCTGAACTAGGCCCAGAGACTGAACTGGGTACAACCACGTCCCACGAAATCTGGGCTACTGACCAATCAATTATGGGAAACTTTTATTGGCACTACACATTTGTTGTTGGCATGCTCGTTTTTGTTTGACACTTGAGTCCTTCTACATTCACCAGCGATTCACACCCACTAATATGTCATGTCACCAATTAAATTCAGAGTGAATTAAAAGTGCATTTGAATCATTTTCTCTCTCTAAATTTAATTTGAAACACATCAGTAAATAATTTTAATGGATAAAATTCACGGATGAGTACATAATTTTCCTTGACACTTTGACCTATGGTGAGGATGCTTGTACTCATCGTCAGCCCGCCAACAAAGGTTTTGGAGAGTGCCAACAAAATTTTCCATCGATTAGTTTCGACTCTGTCCAAAATCTATTTTCCACCCAAGTATAAAGAAAATGAAGGAAGTAATAAAAATGAAATAACTTAATAATTTTATGGTGATCAATCGTTGTAGATGTCATATAAGACAGGTCCTGCCGGCCCACAATGGTTTAGGTGGGGTGAAAGTTGGATGGATTGGAATCGACCTTGGTTGGGCTTGGTAAAAAATACTTGGGTTCGAGTTCAATCGGAAAAATAGCTAACCTGAAAAAAACTCTCGGACGTGCTCGGTCAGAAGGCTCGAGCATTCTAAAGAAAAAAGAATTTGAATTTTTTTAAGATTAAAATATCTACAGAATTAAAAAAATATATATATAACAAAAAAAAAAGTTCTATTTAATTTAAATATATTAAAGTAGACGTAAGTAACTCGATCAATGCGATGTAGGTCAGAATTCGAATCTGAAGTTGGGTTGGGTTCAGTTAGACTTGGGGTTAATGAGCCCTGTTGGGCTTGGTCAAACATTAACATAGCCCAACCCAACCCACCTAACTTTCCAACCCTAACAGTATACCTCATTTATGTCGCTAACTATTACAAAATAATTTGGAAAAAAAATCCCCCTCGATAAACATGAAAAATATTGATTCTAATAAACCATAATGCATATTTCAGATTAAAATTATTTATGCAAATAACTGCTTGTTCAATTGGTTTAACGTTTGTGTCCCTTCCTTTGACGTAGAAGGTTGTCGATTCAAAGTCTTAAACATTGCACGATGTAATCTTGCCACAAAATTTGGCCCATTTAATTAATTAATTGTGTCAGACATTTTTTGCATCTGTAGTGGTATCTGTTTGTGGTAGTTTCTATGCGCTTCTCATCTACTATTTGCGATGTATCTCTGTCTTATTGTAACTTGGACATTACTCCCTCTTATTAAAAAAAAAAAAAGAAGATCAAAATTATTTATACAAAATGTGAAAAGTCAATCAATAAACTTTTGCAGGATATACAAAAATAAAAAAACACACACACAATAATTAGCGAAAAGAAGTCAGGTAGTTTCCGTTTCCCCCCACAATTTTCAGAGATTCTTTTTTTTTTTTTTCTTTTTTTTTTTTGATAGGAACAGGCAAGTCCAAGCCACCTTAAAATGCCTCTACTCGTTTAAGAGATTCTATCTATCCGCCCTTTTTTCTTTTTTTTTTTTATGAAAGTTATGGCAACCGATCTAAACAATTAATGATGCGCCCCGGCTGGTCCCAAAAGAAAAATGGGTCTTGTTAACGTGTGCCCTAAGGGCACACGATAAGGATGTTTTTGAAGGATTTTTTTTACAAGTTACATGTCTTCAAATCAGCTGAATTTTTGTAAGCATAATATTATCATTATTTATAAGATGTCTACAAAAAATCAGCTCAATCAGAGATATCTAACCCTCTAAACAAATTATTTTAAATGTCAGCCGTTCATTCATACTATTAAAGTCTAAATTAAGTGTTCGTGGTGCTAGAGGGTGCTAGAGGACTCTTATTGAGCTGATTTTTTTAGATATGATCCAAATAGTATAAATAATATACATACTAAAAAATCAGCCCATTTGGACAACCTGAAGAAATTAAACAAAACCCAAAACCAAAAAGCTTAACATATGCCCTAAGGGCACATGTTAACAAAATCCAAGAAAAATAGGCCATTAAACATTCTTGACTAATATATACTCTTCACCGTCCTCGATCTATCTTGCTAGGTCAGGGTCACCAAGACATGGGTGTGAACACTAATGAATACTGAAATGTTTTCAATAAACGGGAGAAAAAGACTTATCTAATTATATTGCGCCCCTCCTTATTGATGATAAAAAAAAAAAAAAAAAAAACCGGCTTACTCCTCGTTATATATATATATCATAATATCTGAAAATTAATTTATTTTAAAACTTTAAATCACATTAAAAATTAATAATAAAAAAATACTTATTTTATATATGATGAAAAAATTATCTGTAAAAATAACCCTTAAATCATCCTCCTCAATCTAATGGGTTATTGGATCCCTTCTCAATTTAAAATTGAGTGTTCTCTGAACAATCAAAATTTCGTGCTTTTGTCGGATCCTCTCTATCTCCTGATCGAGCTTGTGTAGGTAGATGTTCCCGCCTAATCACTTGAGATGTTGGGGGAGCCGGCAGCTGTGCCCTAACTCACTCATGTTAGTAATGTACTCCTTCATCAAAGAAAGCCTGGTGTTCTTTCGCCTTGCATAACGTAAGGAAGCCTTTTTGAAACCGGGAACTCAAAGCTTTCCAAGCGTGGTAGAAATTGACGGAGTTCCTATATAAATGAGCTCAGGAGTCAGACCGTTCCTATATAAATGAGCTCAGGAGTCAGACCGTAATGACACTCAGAATTATTATCAAATATAAAACAATGAAACTTGAGAAATAAACAAATCCAATACCAAAAAATAAGCAGTGAAGCTAATATTTGACATTAAAAAAAGGGAAATATTTCATAACGGTCAAAAAAAACATTTAAAATGCCCGTTGACAAAACAGTACCACGTGGAAAATTTGGCAGAAAACTATCACTCAAATGATATGTGATTTTTCACCCACTTGTATGGTAGGTGAGCCAACCTAACAATCCAAATGAATGGGTATTAAACGGTCAAACCAGCATATTTGACCGTGTAAAACACCCTACGGTTAGATGACGGGTAGTTTGGATCATTCACCATCTAAGTGGGTGAACAAAACCACACTCCTCAATTTACTCCTTTAAAATCTGTTTCATGCAATCCCAATCCCAATCCCATCAAAACTCACGTATAAACAAAGAAGTTGTCCTTACTTCGGTGCATGAGACACATTTTGTAGACCCATGAATAAGGTGGGTCTAGAAGACTCACTACGTAANTGTAAAACACCCTACGGTTAGATGACGGGTAGTTTGGATCATTCACCATCTAAGTGGGTGAACAAAACCACACTCCTCAATTTACTCCTTTAAAATAAAAAAAAAAAATCCCAATCCCAATCCCCACGATTCTCACGTATAAACAAAGAAGTTGTCCTTACTTCGGTGCATGAGACACATTTTGTAGACCCATGAATAAGGTGGGTCTAGAAGACTCACTACGTAATTGTTTATACGTAAACGGTCAATTCCGTCTCGACCATACTTTGCTATAAAATAGCGCCACGTGTGTGACCTAGAACCGAGGACGGTGCAGTGTGCGCATCATCTGTTTGAACATTGAAACTAATGTACATTAGATTATAGGGCCCACATGAGCTGAATTTTTTTGAAGGGTTGTTCTTTCACTTTGTAAATCATCTTTACAAAAAATCAGTATATTCTTAAACTTTTCACCCCTATAAAAAATTGACTCTTTTTCTCACCGTTCATTTTTCACCGTTAATTCACAATCAACTTCACAACAATTTTTTATGGATTAGAAGTTTTAGAATGAATTGATTTTTCGTGAGGATGACGTACATGATAAATAGAACAACCTCACAAAATTTTAGTTCTTGAAGTGTAACTATGTGGGTCCTACAGTCCAATGTTACAATTGTAACATTTGATGTCAATGTTCAAATAGCAAAATCTCTGATTAAAATCTAAACTATAAAATAGCGCCACGTGTGACCTAAAAACCTAGGACGGTGCAGTGTGCGAAGCATCTGATTAAAACCCAAACTATTTGTTATTAGATCTGTTTGGTGGGGGAAAATCAATTTTAATGCAGCTTGCTTGAATGACACGTGATTGAAGTTTCAGTAAAAAAAAAAAGTATTAAATATTCTTACCGCCTCAATCGTATAATATTGGTCTTATAAAAGATTGACACGTGTAAAATTGTAAGATGGGTCCCGCCATCATTATCTGATTGTCCCATTTGATCAACCCAATATTCGTTCAGAACGAAGGAGCAGATTGTAATTTAAATGTAGGTAGTGTTGTCTAGAAAAAGTTTTACACATGCAAGAAGAATAGTTTTGATGAGGAGGAGGTTGTAAACTGTAATAAGCAAAGTTAGAGAGAGAAAGAGAGAGAGTTTTAGAGAGAGATTTAAACCAAAACCACTAGTGTTTGTTTGTTTGACATATCTTTCTCTGTTTCTCTCTCTAGAAATGGGTATGGGTTTGTTGTGTCTATGCTTGCGGAGGAGAATATGCCGTTAATGGTCCCTTGCAAACATTCTCAGATGCCAATTCGTTTTGATGATAAAAATTTATTATTCCACTTTAAAACCACATGCACTTCTTCCATCCCAACATTTCTCCCTCCCTCTCTCATTCAGGTCTGTCTTTCTCTCTCTACACAAATCTTACTTTTTTTTTTTTTTTGTAAAATTTTATGTTACAATTGTTGAATTTGCATGGCCCTTTTGATTAAACTAGAAAAAAGGTTATCTTTTATTTGTGGGTTGTGAAGAAATGCTTATTTAAATTCCAAATTCTGGGTTGTTTTTTTAGTGATGAATTGTGAAATAAAGGTTAAGGTTTCACTTGGGTTATTTGAATTTTGGGTTTGTTTCATTTTCCGTTTTTCCCCTGTTTATATCCACCTGAAACCCTAGAAAAAGGGATTCAGTTAATCAGCGAAATTGTTTTATTTGTGTAGGTGCTTTGAAACAATTTTTTATTTTTTTTTCTGGAAATTACTTAACCAATTTTGCTACTACAGTTTCTTGTTGTTGTTGGTTCTTTAGTAGTAGTAAGGTAGTAGTTCTGGTTTCTATCAAACTTGTTGACTATGTGCAAACTGTTGTGAATTATATAACCCATATGCTTGATGGTATTTGATTCCTAATTTATCACAAGAGAGAGAAACAATTCTGTTTTGTTGAAACATCTGAACTCACATTTTGGAGTCGACTGTTTCACTAATAGAGTTGTCAATTGATGGGTGGATATGAGATAGAACTCTCTTGGTTTAACTTTGGTCATCCCCTTGTTGAGTTGGTATAGAGTTAGAGAGCCACACGGAGTAGCTCCGACCTATTTCCACACTAAAAGGGTAAAAACCGTTTCTTTTCATCTAGTGCAGATATGATCATGTTAGAGGGAGTTCTGCTGGACAAGGCATTAGTAAGCTACCACCAAAAAGAAACTGGTATTACTTTAAAAAGTCTTGAAAAATGTAGGTGACATTGTGTGAATAATGATGGAACTTCAAGGAAGCCGAAGAGAAGTTGTGAAGAAGTGCTAAAAAATGTTAATTTGAATTATTGGTAGTATGTGGAAATTTTGTACGATTTATTCTACACGTTCAGTTTCTTACTAAATCTTTTATTGAAACTTCCTCTCAGAATTCATACTCAATATCTTCTTTTGTATTTCATTCTCAGTATTGGAAGTTGAGTGTTTATCAGTTTGGTGTATTGGTATGGAAATGATGGACATTTTTTATTTCAAAATTTTATCTGCAGATTCTCTATGTGGACTCCAGTACAAGGTTTTGAAGCTTTTCTCTATGCTGGATGTGGTGCCTACTAAGGGAAATTAATTTAGAAGTATTTGAAGTGAATGCAGTAGTGTGAACTGCTGGAGAACAGTTTGATGGGTTCTGAGAGCCACTCTGTTGGTTTACTAGATACCCTCAAAATGGAGAGGGTCAGGACGATTCTGACTCACAAATATCCATACCCACATGAGCATTCACGTCATGCTATAATTGCAGTAGTCGTGGGGTGTCTTTTCTTTATCTCCTTCGACAACATGCATACCCTCATACAGAAATTAGACAACAACATTAAATGGTGGTCAATGTACGCCTGCTTATTGGGTTTTTTCTACTTCTTTTCATCTCCATTTATCAGGAAGACTATTAAACCAAGCTATTCAAACTTCAGTCGGTGGTAATTACTTCACTTGGAATCCTATCTTTACAGTTACTTATAAGGTTCAGGGAAATTTGTAGATTATAGTACTACTTCAAGGATTTCTATTTTATTATCGCTGACTTGGAAACTGATGTTGTTCTTTTATGCAGGTATATTGCGTGGATTTTAATAGCAGCTCTGTATCATCTTCCTAGTTTTCAATCAATGGGAGTGGATATGAGGATGAATCTCTCTCTATTTTTTACAATATACATCTCGTCCGTGTTATTTCTTCTTGTTTTCCATATCATATTCCTTGGTCTTTGGTATATTGGACTTGTTGCTCGTGTGGCTGGGAAGAAGCCAGAAGCTCTGACCATCATCCAGAATTGTACAGTAAGTGCTGAAGATGCTTTTCCTAGTTCAACCATATGCATAACTTAGATTGCAGGCTTTAGCTTCCTTTCATAAATCCTTCTCTATTTTTGGATGCTCTCATTCTTCATACAGGTTCTGAGCATTGCCTGCTGTGTATTTTATAATCACTGTGGTAATCGTGCTATTTTGAAAGAGAAACCCTTTGAGCGGAGACATTCTGGCTGGTTTTCTTACACATTTTGGAAAAAAGAAGAGAGGAACACATGGCTAGCAAGATTGCTACATATGAATGAGTTGAAAGATCAGGTTTGCTCGTCTTGGTTTGCTCCAGTTGGGTCTGCCAGTGATTACCCCCTTCTATCCAAATGGGTCATCTATGGGGAGGTATGGATGAATATCTCTGTAACTTTGCTTCGCCAGATATCTTCTACTTTACGTCTCTGAATGTCTCTGATTATGTTTGTGCTTTCCCAAACTTTTTTTCTTCAGCTAAGCGGGGGTCCATCTGATGAAATCTCTCCCATATACTCATTGTGGGCCACGCTTATAGGGCTTTATATGGCCAATTATGTGGTGGAGCGATCTACAGGGTGAGTGACCAGTGGTAGATTGATATTTGAATTGCACAAAGTTATTATTGCACACATCGTAGCCTTACAAAGACTAGATTGTCGAGGAATTGGTGCTGCACATCTGTGCTGCATGTGGCTTTCCTGATGTGATGACACCTCAGAAATTCAGTATGCAGCAGAGTTGTACAGAGTTGGGCTGGCACACTAACCTCATTCTTATATAATTGCCTTGTACTTATTGCAGATACATATCTATGTAAAAGACAAAAAGTTCTCATTGGATGAAATTCCATACTTAGTTTCAATTCTATGTAATATACCATTTGATTTTCTAGTTCCAAGATAAATGGGGAAGGAGTGCAGTTGCGTTTGGTTGGACTTGATTTTAAGGAGTGGGGGTTATGTGTTATTATATCTGTCTTCCAAGGATCAATCTGCACTTGAAAGTTTGCAGTAGTGAGTCCAATTGAAACTTGGCTTTGACTTGGTTGGGCTTATATTTATTGGTATTTTGCAGCCTGTTAATATGCCCCAACACCCTATCTCCATTGTTATGGGTGGACTTCAGCCGTCCTATAGAAATCACCTAGTCTGGTGTTTCTTAATGATGTTTGCTGCAACTGCCAACCAATGTCCACATAGCACATATACTGGAATCCAATTGTGTGAAATTCCGGTACATTCTGACTGATGTGAATGGTATTGACCATCATTACTTTTTCGTTCTCTTTTTCTTGACCATCCAATTGATGGTCCAGAAAAAGTTCAACTTTTGGGATGCTTACAATCATGTGACAAGGCTGCTTTTATGGGGTACTAGATCAACATCTTTGTTATGCCCATTGACTGAGTTTGGATGCTCATACATGCACGCCGCATAGGAAACATATGGAGAAAGAAATGTGGTTCTTATCTCTGCTGTTTGCTCTACTGAAAATTTTGTTAATTTAATTTCTTTGATTTTGTTTACTTGTGGTTTTTAACTATCAACAGATGGGCCCTTACTCACCCTCAATCAGCCGAGGAATGCGAAAAGTTGAAGAGGCAGCAAGTGAAACCTGATTTCCTGGATATGGTTCCTTGGTATTCAGGGTATGCTTACCTTATTTGAGATCATGTTTTCCCTTTCTGGCATCAACAAAAAAGTTCTATTAACTAGACTCACCATGCTGATGGCTCTATGTTGCAGAACCTCGGCCGATTTATTCAAGACAGTTTTTGACCTCCTGGTATCTGTAACTGTATTTGTGGGTCGGTTTGACATGCGCATGATGCAGGTAGACCTCTATTCTTATCCGCCGACATCTTATTCTTCCACCTACTGCTACTGTTTTCTATTACATCTACATTATGTTGTCTGTTAGAATATCACTTCTAGCCGCTGTAAGATTCTTTGAGGAATCGTAACTGTTAAAAATCTGGCCAAAAATTGGATACCTCTCAAGGAATTGAACTTTGTACAGTTGACAAAAATTTCTCAGTATTGGAAGATTTAATGATATTATTTTTATATATAGTAAGGTAAATAATTATAAGTTTCTAAATCTGGCCTAGCACTTTTTTCCTTTTCTTGTCTTTTAAAGTTTTTGAGATCCCTGTTCCAGTTTGACTGAGAAAACATTTAATGTATCACATGAAATTTGTTCCAGAGAAATTATTGGGAACAATATATAAATAACTTATTAATTGTTTTGTCATTTTTTGTAGGATTTGAAATTCTAAGTATTGTATTGCTATATGCCCTGCCTGCATCGATTCTCATCCTTACTCTTATTTGATTTTACTTGTTTAGTACATGAAATATTTCCATGGATCTGTTGTGCATTATCCTCTTCTCTAGTCATGAAAGGTTTATTTTCTGACCTTGTAGAAGGAAACCTTGCACTGGCTCAGTTTGCCTAGCACCATTGTTTCTTGAGCTTAGTCCTTACTCAGGCTAGCTAGTTGGTTATCCAACTGAATGGCTGGGTGGTCTGCGACCCAGGAAATGCTGCTATAAGAAGATCTCAGGCATACGATTTGTGGACCTTATACTTGTGTGTATATATTGTTGGAAATTTGATAACAGGGGGTCAACCAAATGGCTAGAATATTCTAATACTTTTCAAATAATTTGGCTGGGTCATGTCAATTGGACTGACCATATCAAATTAGCAATGTGATATATATTGTTTGTAAATAGAGAAGGTCTGAATGACTACTTTTTCGTGGGTTTACCGTAAAAACTTCTTTCGAGGAATTGGCCAGACCATACTATCGATCTTACTCAGAAGAGGCTGGGAGAGGGTGAGGAATTTA